>VSMD01135746.1:0-31185 GCA_008750895.1 Mirza zaza | reverse complement strand
TATATCTAGTAAAGAAAATAACAAACAGACCAATTTATGCATTAAAAGAAGCATCTAATAAGTGCTACAAGTGTGATCCATTGCTATTTCTCAACATGGCTTTTCTAAAATATTGATGCTGGACCCCACCCTCAAAATTTTTGATTCAATTGGTCTGAGCATCTGGTAGTTTTTTAAATATGCCCTGGGTGATTCTGTATATCACAAACTATAGAACTATAGATAGATATTTTAAAAATCCAATGAGGAAGAAATTACTTCCAGCTAAGATTCCTGAAAAAAGGCTTCCTATAGAAAGAGGTATTTTGAGAGTGGGGTATTTTTAAACTTAGTTAAGCATCATAATTTTTGTTATAAACAATTAAAATGGAAAAGACTGTGTTTAAAAAATGAGCAAAACCTCATCTCCAGATCCTATCATTCTTTTAAAAGTATTTATTTTTATATAATTTTTCTCCCTTTTTTGTCCATAGACATACTTATTTGTTTTGCTAAAGCAGAACTATTCAATAGAAATATAATTTGAGCCAGAAATTAAAGCCACATATGTAATTTTAAATTTCCCAAGTTTCATAGTATAAAAATTTTAAAAATAGCAGTAAAAGTAATTTTTATTTTGATTTAACCTAATAGATCCAAACATTATCATTTTAACATGTAATCAATACAAAATTAATGAAATATAATATATTCTTTTTCCATACTAAGTTTTCAAAATCCAGTGTGTATTTTACATTTACAGCACATCTTAATTTGGGCCAGCCTCATTTTAAATGCTTTCTAGCCACATGTGGCTGGTGGCTACCATGTTGGACAACATTGTTCTAGAAGGTATGATTTATACAGGGCATAGCAGAGAATCAAAAGCAGTCAATACATTTTAACTATTGTTATTGTTACTGATATGAAGATCTGGTACAAGATAAATCCCATAAAATTAGAATGTAGTGTGGACTACCTTGAATACTGGGTTAAGGAATTTGTATTTTATTTAACAACCAGTAGAAAACACTGACAATTTTGAGTAAGAATATGATTTAGCTGGAATATGTTAGATGAACTGGAAGAAAGGGCAGTTGGAGGTGAGAAGACATTAATTAGAAGTCCAAGGGAGAGGTAATTATGGCATGGATTCTAGCCAAGGCAGAGGAAATGGGAAGCATGGAGCAAATGGAATGACATTCACAAAGACATGGTGATTTATTTAATTTGGGATTGTAGTAGAGAAATAATAGAGTAAAAAATGACTCCTTAGCAGATGGGAAAATCAGGGGGAAGAGTTGTTCTAGAGTATACAGGAGTGATTCTGTTCAGTTTTCATCACATTGAATTTGAGATCTAAGCAAGACAACTTCTTGATCTGAATGACTAGCCAGTGATTAGAACATGGGATTGGAGTTTACCTAGAGTGACATCTGAAAGCAGAGTAGAGGACATAACAGAGGAGATCTGAGGGGAATATGAAACCTGTCTTTAAATACCTGGAGAACTGATATTTGGGAAAATAGAGTTTACCAGTGCAGCTCTGCCAAGGCAAAAGTAGCATTCATTGGGAAAGTTACAAAGAGGCAGAGTTTAACTTCATAAATAAATAGTTATCTAATACATTGATAATTTCTAGGCATAAAATAAATGGCCTAAAAATGTAGTAAATTCCTTGACCCGTTTTCAGAGCAAATATTTAAAAATTAAAAACACAAGTAAAATACAGGTCAAATGTATTTCTTCCTTTGTCACTAGACTTTGCATCATTTCTAAAAGAGATTATTTAACCTCCAGTCTTAGACACATAACCTGAGTGGACAGTTAACTTCTATTAAACTCCTTTATTAGTAAGTTGATAGCTTCCTACCCATTCAGAGTTTAACCATTGGCACCCAGGTTCCATTAGCTTCTCTAACCCTTCCTATGCTTGCTTTCTGAGTCTTTCTGAGGGGGACAGATTTCCTCATCACATGGTTCCTCTGTTCTCCAGATGGGGCTCTGTCTTCCTTTGCTTTCTTCTCTCTATCCTACCAATGGGAACTATTAAGAGGATGTGTGTGTTTTGTCTTCTAAGGAGAGTTCGTGACTTTTTTTACATCTCCTTCCTCTCATTAGAATGAATAAGAATCAATGAAACGGACATTTATTTAATGAGAAGGTTATGTCATGGTATGGTTTTGGTATGTTGTGGAGAAAAGTAAAATCTGAATCTGCACGAGGCTACGTTCTCACTCACTCTCTCTCTCTCTCTCTCTCTCTCTCTCTCTCTCTCTCTCTCTCTCTCTCATCTCTCCTGCTTTTCTCTTTTTTCCCTCCTCTGTTTCTTGGATCATTGTCTTTATTTTGTCTTGACATTCAAAGAACTAATGGTAAGAAAGAGGCCTCAGTCTTGCTCCCATAAGGAATATATATTCTTTCCCTTCTACCTTCATCTTTTTAGAAAACAAGCAGGATTCTGGGAGGGTTCAGGACATGTCAGATGACACCCTATTTTCTTTTTTGTTTTGGGCCTAACTCCTATATGCAAAAGAAATTTTGTAGCTCCATGTGGCCCAGGCAATTAATTAAAATCTCCTCTATTAGGAGAGGGTACAGTAAAGTAGCTAGGGGCATAGACTATGGAGTCAAGCTACCAGGTTCAGTTGTAGCTCTACTACTCGCTAGCTCCATGTCCTGGACTAAATGGTTTAACCTCTTGGTTTCTCCCTTTCCAAATGTGTAAAATGGGGATGCCTTATTCCAATATTTGTGTGGCTGACACGAAGGATACAGCAGTAACAAAACAGATAATGCCTCTACTCTGATAGAGCTTACATTCTAGCAAAGAAGACAACCAAATAAATAAATATATAATATGTTGAGTAAGGATAAAAGCAAAGAAGAGAAGCAAAACAAGGTAATGGGGTAGAGAGTGATGGGAGAGAAACTGGATTTTACAGAATAATCAGGTAAAATTTTTGTGAGGAGTGATGTTACAGCGAAAATCTCATATATATCTGGACGAAGCATATCTAAGCTGAGGGAAGAGCTGGTGTAAGACCTTGCTGAGGGAAGTGGCATTGATTGTTCAAGAAGCAGCAAAGAGATCACCAGGACTAGAGTACAATGAGAGAAAAGAAGTGTGGCAGGAGGTGAAGTCAGAAAGGTAGAAGGAGGACAGATTATTTATGGCCCAGAGTCTATGGTACAAAGTTTGGGTGGTGTTCTGAGTGAAATGCAAAGTCACTGGAGAGGAGTTAGAGATGATTACAAAGTATTTGGCCAATGCAGTTAGAACTCTGTAGAAAGCTGTCATTTATGGAGGGGATGGAAGATTGAGGGAGAAGCAGAATGAGATGGAGAATTTATAATTGAATGTATTCAATCTAAGATGCCTATTAAATTTTTAAATGGAAAGGTCAAGTAGGAAGTTGAATATATACATTTGGAGGAGCATTTGGATCATTGTTTATTTTGTCTTGACATTGAAAGTACTGATGGTAAGAAAGGGGCCTCAGTCTTGCTCCCTCCAGGGATAAGGATTCTTTCCCTTCTACCCTCACCTTTCCAGAAAACAAGCAGTATATGGGTTTGATCACAAATTAGAAACAACTGATGAGAGGTGTGACAAATTGTAAGATAGATCAATAGAAAATATCTAGATTGAAGTACAGAAAAAAAGAATAGATAATACAGAGAAGTATCTATCAGGCATATGAGACACAGTAAAAAGGCCTATCATACATTGTAATACCAGAAGGAGAGGGGAGAGAATGGAGGAGAAATAAACATTCAAGATATAAGAAGTTTTCAAAACTGATGAAAAGCTTCAAACTAGATTCAAGAAACCTCAAATATTTCAAGTAAGATAAATGTAAGAAAACTATACCTGAGCACATTAGAGAGAGACTACTGAAAATAAAAGACAAAAAGAAGATCTTAAAATAACCAGAGCACAGAAAAGATGTGTTACCTTCAAAGGAGCAATGGTAGTATCTAGCTGATTTCTAAATGAAAATGATGGAAGCAGGACGACAATGGGATGTCTTTAAAGGGCTGAAACAAAATACTTGCCAATCCAGAATTCTATACCTAAATGAAGATATTGATTTGGAATAAGGACCAAATAATATTTTTGCACAAAAATGAAGAGAGCAGACTTGCAAACATAGAAATTCTAAAGGAAGTATATTAGGCAGAAGGATTTTTACAGAAAGATTTAGGCAGATCATTTTGATCCCAGATGAAAGTATGAAACTACCAGAATGTGAAAACCATTGGAAAGGGTAAAATATGAACCATTCATATAAAACAATGTAATGGCTCGATGGTAAGAAGTGAAGAGCTACGATGGCACATATTTCAGGGTTCTGGATTAAATAAATCTTATAATTCCCTTTCATATATCATACATCAGTTTCTTGCTTAATTGAATTATAACACCATATCTCTTACCACCCCAAGAGAAGCTGGGATAAATCTATGCACAATGCTGGATTGGTTATCAGGTTACCTCTATAAACCTAAGTAATTAACTTTATTAGAACAGGCACAGTTAAAAAAAAAAATCAAACACAACAGAGCGATGCATTGACGAAAACATAAATGGAAACAAATATTTATTTTTGTGTTGAACACCTGACTCAAGTCTCTCTGTACACATTGGAAACTGCAGGCATAAAAACGATGTACTAATTCTAAATACTTTATTCACTACCATTTTGTTTTAAGACAATAGACTGGACTATATACTTAAGATAAATCTGCATTCTAGTTTTCTTTTTTATATTAATCAAAATTACTTCACTTCTTGGAACTTGTTTTTAGGGGGAGGATATGGACAAAAAATATGACAATGAACCAAACACTTGAAGTGGAAACCTTACTTAGAAGTAAAATAGTGAAACTAAAAAGGGCCTAAATGTTATTTAGTCCAGAGAATTCTGGAAGTTTGGAAGAGAGATGGGTCTAGGTAGGGGTGGGCAAAAGGCAGGTAGTGGTCTTCTCATTTCTTCCTTCTACCAGAGCTGACCTGGGTGTTCGATTATGATTGTATCTGAAGGAAAGTTTCCATTGGTTACATGGAAGGGAGGAAAAAAAACCACTTTGCAAATTAAATGGCAGCCACTGGTCTAGTCCAACCTACTCAATGAGGACACTGGCTCAGGAGGGAAAAAATAAACAGCACACTTTGTATTCTAATTTCCTGGAGCTTCAAAGCAATTATTTTTAGAAAAAGTGAACCTAAAGCTTTATTCAGTAGAACTACTTATGTGTGAAGCTTTGCGTTAGTCAGGTTAAGAAAATTACCTGGATAATTTCACTGACAAATATATCAGTAATCTGAAATGATTTAACATGAGAGTAATGACACTTTGTATTTTAAATACAGTTAAACTTCTTAATTACAGACACTCTAAAGACTTAGAAAAATTGCTACAGTAATGGCATGCCATTAATTCTAAGGAAACACAGCTTCCTGGGTAACACCTGCTCAGTATATACAGTTGCCAGGATAATATGGAGTAGTGGAAATTAATAGTTTCCTTAATTTAAGCCACAGAGAACCCCAACTGCCCTGTTGCCCACTGTGGTTCATTTCAGTATGTTATGTTTATCTGCTTACATTTCATAATTTTCAGAGGTTGAGAAAAATCAGTACAATTATCATGCATTGGTCATAAAATAGGCCAAAGCTGACTCCTCAGCACCACACATTCTAAAAATGAATCTTTTTGTAAAAAGTAATATGTGTTCATTGCAAGATTATAGAATAGAAAATAAAAAATGGCAGAGCAGATCGCATATAACTTTCACTTCCAACTACAAAAGTTGAATAAACAGTAATACTCTTTATATCACTTTATGTGTCTGATGGGCTAATAAACATATTCATATTCATTTTCTTCAGCTCTGACCAAATTATCCTTCAACTTTAACTATGAAAGCTTAAAATTTAGGCAGAATTTTGCCTCATAAGCCCACAAGTACTATCCCGCATACATAACTGTAAGACAATTTCAGCCATGCAATGCATCCATGTTCTTTAATATCGGCATGGTAATAATAACAGTGACTGCCTTTACAAACATTATCCTAATATCATCCATCCAACAACCCTATAAATACAACAATTATATATGTTTCATAGATTCAGAAACTTAGATGTGGGGGGGAAAAAAAAGAATTTGTCCAACCTCACAGAATTCAGAGGGGGAAAGCTGAGCCTAGAACCCTACTTCTAACTGTGCAATCTAGGCCTAAAAAGACTGTGATCTTTAATTCTGCTTGCAATTACTGTGACCAGGAAAAATATTTTCTCACATTTAAATGATAATGCTTTGTAGTTTACAAAGTCCTTCACATCACCTGGTTATATCTGATCCATAAAACTCTTCAGTATGGTGAGGAACATAAAGAGATTGTAACATACTCATTAGTGTATACATTTGTCTTACTCCAAAGTAATTATTACCTTCTTTCCATTAAACTACACTTCTCCCCCATGCAGTAAAATAGTTATAATGATAATAAAATAATGTAAACATATGTTGAATGCCTACCATATGCCAAGAGGCTTCTCTCCTCCCTGCCATTATTCTTTGCTGGTACATTTTAACATTTCTTTAACGTTTTTATGTCTGCACTAATGCTAATGGGCCTGCGATTGTCTCAGCTTTCAATTTCAAATTATCTTTACATTAGGCACTATCCCACACATCTACAAACATGCAGGAGCCCTGCAGATCATTCCTTTATCCTTTTCTTGCCATTCCCAATATTACTAACCTAGTACAAGATCTCTTCATTTCACACCTGAATTACTACAGCTTCCCAATCAATCTTCTTGTCTCCTTCAATTTTATTTATCTTCTGCTTCTATATAATATTTTCCCTCAGCTGCAAGCTCTTGAGAAAAGTAACTTATCTCATGAATTCTCTTTCCTTTCCTGTAATTAAAGCATTTGTGTTAGAAAAAAATACTGAAGTTTCTTAAAATTCTGATATTTATGGATTCCTGTAGCACTCTTTTCACCAAGTCACTTCTCTGCTTAACCATCCATGACTTCTCATTACCTACATTTTAAACTCCTACGTTTTTAAACTTAAGAAAATGTTCTTCAATTGTGTATCTTTCTAATGTTTTATCCACTTTTTTATTCATAATTTATTCCATGAATGGCAAGTTGATGTCAGTCTGCACACTATGTTCTTCCCACTCCCACAAAAGTTATAAGTCTTATAACTTTTCCCCATGCAGGGCTCCAGGAGATCACAACAAATAAAAGAGAATAATCTGAAATAACAAAATAAGCATGTTTTAAACTATTTGAAGAGATAAAAGAGGGACTAGAATCAATAATGGAAAAATAGGATCTTATAAAAAATAATGAGAAAGATTTGAAAAATGAACCAAATAGACTTTCTAAAATGAAAATCTAAATGGGAAAGATGAAAGCACACATTAAATATAGCTCATAAGAGAATCAGTAAACTGGAAGATTGATGCATGGAGATCACCCAGAATGCAAAACAGAGAGATGAAGAAGAAGAAAATTTGAAAAAATATTTAAGATGTGAAAGCCAGAATGAGAAATTCCAATAATATCTCTAGCAAGAGTTGTAAGGATTGAGGGAGGTGAGAGGTGATTTCAAAGAAATAATAGTTGGAAGTTTTTTTTCAATTAAAAAACACACATACCCATAGATTAAAGAAGCACTGATTAGAAAGCTGTTATAAAAAATAAAAATAAATCTACTCCTACTTAGATCCTAGTGAAATTGCAGAACCTAAAAGACAAATAGAAAATATGACATGGAACAAAATAAAAAGATAGATTACCTCCATAAGAATGGATTAGAGTGACAGCAGAGTTACCCATGACAACAGGTTCTACAAGACAAAGGAATAGAATCTTCAGTCAACCTACAATTCTATCCTATGCTAAATTATTTTACAAGACTAGGAATGAAGCAAATACCTGTCTAGGAAATAATAAAACTACATAAAACCAAAAATCCATAAATGTCTTCCTTACCTTTAAGAAATGTATACGCTGCTAGAGAAGATGATGCATTCATTTTCTCATTTCTTTCCACTAATTTATTATCTTATACTAGATATATTCAAACAATTCTTTCTCCACATTGTTTTCTATTAACATACTTAAAATTCAGCCTTGATCAAACTACTTTATACTTAAAAATTCTCAAAAGTTGACTGCCTAATATTATCTAAATCAGGGGGCAGCAAACTTTTATCCCAATATTTTAAACATTTTGTAAATATTTTAGACTTTGTGTCCCACATATGGTCTGTGTTGCATATTCTTCTTTATTTTTTAAATCCCTTTAAAACTGTCAAAACCATCATGTATATCTCATATGCTGCACAAAAACCATTTATGGGCAGGATTTGTCTGGTCCATATTTTGCTAACTTCTGATCTTAACTCTCAATTTGTCATTCAATGTGTACTTTTTGTAGGCTTCCTCCAAAATACTATACTACAGAAACACCCTATTCTGATGTATTTAACAGAATAAAATATGTGCACCACAAACAATAGCAGAGGAATATATATATATATATATGTATATATATATATATATTATCTTTCTGGACTCTCCCAAATGCTACAGGTTGACCAGGGCAGGGGGTAGTTTTTGGCCAGTGGATTCTAGAAAAAGTTTCTCTTTAACAGGGCTGTGATTTAAAAGTGAAGCAGTTAACTAGAGGTTTTTTCAGTCCTATTTATCCTTGGAACTATGTTCATATATACCAGAACACAAAAATTAATAGAGTTTCCCTTCTAACCATGAATAATCCAGTTTAACAATCACGTTTTGTGAATACTCCAAGAAGATAAAACACTAGTTAATTGCTGGAATTGCAAAGATGAATAAAATAGTCACTTCCTTGGAGACCTCAGAATCTACGAAGAAGAGGAGTTAGCTGAATTAGTCAACGAATAACATTTTAAGTTGATGATCATCATTTTCAAACCATTGTTTTTGTTCAGAGGAGGTCAAAGGCAAAATTTAGAAATTAATCTTGAACACTTACAAAAGCCACTTAGAAAACAAAAACTAGACACTTCTGCCATATGGAAAAATACTTGGGTATTTCATGGCTCTGTTTTCTCTTGATTACAACTTATAAGTAACACAAAAATTCAAAATGTATCTGTTTTTCCCTCAGGTTCTTATTTGTTCAGGTACATCCTTATCCTCTTCCTATCATGCACTGTGTTTCGGGAGGGTTTACATGAAAGACTGTTGTAAATCGCTCGTGTTTTCTGCAGAGAGTGTGGCTGTCTGCGGGTTGTGGTGTGTGCGTGCCAGTGTGAGCGTTGGGTGGGAGTGGGTGGGAAAGCGCATTGCTGTTGGTAGAAGGATGAAAATGTCTCCCATAACAAACAAGAAAATTATTTTGCTTTCTCGATCTTTTAAACAACCGAGAAATCTCTGTGAATTCTGCTCTGCTTCCAATCATCAATTACATCACTCAATCAAAACCCCAGTGCAATCGCCTTCCAGCTCACCACATGCTAAGGCTACACAACGTAACTCCAGCTATCCCAGCACTGAAGCCAGAGCATGAACAGAATGTATCAAGTTACTTGTGATGCTTCATTCACCGTAATCAGAGAAAGAAGTCAAGCGGGCACATTTATCATGGTGACCGCCGAGTTTGTAGGTGAGACACTCCGAAGGGAGAAGATACCTTTGATTAAGTTAAGACAAACTATAATGGATGAGAGTTCTGCTCAAGTCCAATAAATCACCAGAGCCTTTCTAGGCGAGCAGAAATAAGAATAGTTGGTAAATTAAAACTTGCTGGAGTGGCTATGCTGATGCCTTTAGTGTGGCTTCTGCCCAGACACCTCTGCAGAGGAAAGCTGGGAGAGGAAGTCTAAATAGTCTTGAGAGAATATTCGTGATTGATGACTACAAAATGTATTACCCATTGGACTTATTCAGGGCTATGCTTTAATAAACCTCGGTCTCTTTTAACCATGGGGTACAGAGAAAGGTCGCTGGGCTCAATGTTAGCAATTGGACAGGCCAGCTGAAATGGCAATGGTTTGGAACCGTTGTGTATGTGGATCAGCATCTCCTCAAAGGGGCTGGGAGCCAGGAGGTGTCATTTGAAATAAGAAAGTAGGAACTTTTTTGTTTTAGTTTTCTCAGTGTCTATAAATTTTTGGATTTTTTTTTCTCTGGGATTTTGAGATCATGAATAAAATATGAGTATGGTCTATTTCTTTTTCCTTAATGAGAGATTGCCCTGGATGGTAGGACATTCCCTGCACAAAGAAAGCTATGCTCTGGATTTATTCACACTTAGCAAATGTTTATTCGATGCTGAGTAATAAGGAGGTTTGCCGGTACTGCAAGATAAAAGGCTTCCCCACTTTGTGTTTATCCTCTGGGTAATGAAAAAACAAATTGGCGATTTTGTATTTTTCCTGTTGGAAATTCATAAGGTCACACGGAGAAAGCAGAGAAGGTTAACTGGCATGAACGTTTGGCTATAAGCAGGGTGTCAGGAGAGAAAGGTCACAAATGGATGAAATATCCCAAACCATAACCAGTACTGCCATAAAGGCAGGGCCGGAGGAAAAGAAATTGCATTTAATGAAAGCAGAGCCTTGGGAATTGCACTGACTGGCATGCAACGGATCCTGTGTTTTCAGCGTGCATATGTTGCAAAAACCTTTCGAAAAGCCAGTAAAATAATACCTCCCTTGCGAAAGCTCCTTCACATTTTGCAACCTTCCACTATCTCCTTTTGTCTTGGATATTTTTTTTTTTTCCTTTTCTCCCTTTGTACTCTGTTCCTCCACCCTCCTTTCTTTTTCAACTCTCACTGCAGGAAAAAAGCTACTTGCTAAGGGTCAAAGGGTAGCAGTAGAAGAGGCTGGAGGAACCCGAAGCTATAACCCTGGGATGATTGATACTCTACCCAGAGTACAGCGCGTCCGGGCACACAGTGTTCAGACCTGCCTTAAGCTTTGTTGCCAACTTTCCTTAACGTGGAACAAAACTGAGCCTTTCTTTCCTTTGTTAGACACCAACTCATGAGGAACTAAAGAAATAGGATTTCTTGCAATATTGCAGAATATTTTAGTGGGGTATTTTGTTGCAAAGTTACACTGGTGATTCTCTCTGAATGAATGGAACAGTTTGGTTAATGATTCTGTTAAGTTAGAGGGCAAAGGCCTGGGTCATTTTCTGGCAGTAATCTTATTTCTCTGTCCTGGGGAAAAAATTGCCTCTCTCCATTCCTTTAAGATTCCCAGTGCTGCTCCACAGTGATCTAGATTGGTTTACACTTGAAAGAAAACTCTTCTGATTGACTGATTACTTTACTGGCATGAAAAATAATAATCCCTATATTTGATGCCTCTGGTGGAGACAGACAGGTGATGTCCGTCACTAGAATAGAAGAACTGAAAGAAAAATGAAAGAAAAAAAGGCAAGAAGATGGAAGGGGAAGAGAGGAAGACTGGAAAGAGAAATGGAAAGATGGTAGCAGTAGAGCATCATTCTATGGGAAGGAAGAAAATTGTAGAAAAGGGAGAAAGAAACTGGGAGACATCAAGGTGGAAAGTAAGGTTGGTACGAGAGAGTGGGCAAGGGTGTAGGAAATATGTTCATTACGAAGAGGATAACGTCAGATTTCAATTATTCCTCTAGCTTTTCTGTCCTTCACAAGTGGAAAATTACACGATTCTAAGTGGAACTGTATAACCTCTTCATTGTGTATCTGGAAGGAAAGGAAGACCAGAAAGTGCTCAGAGGAAAAGAAAGTTATTGTGTGCATGTGACTTCTCAGCTCTGAAGCCTTTGGGGAAAGCTATGGGTGAGTCTCGGAATCTCCAAGTCGAAGGGGACCATGCACATGCATCATGTCTAATTTGCTCATTTTGCAGATGAGAAAATCAAGGTCTGGATTGTTGCAGGGTCTTATCCAAAGTCGAGACAGCTTGTTAGAGTGATGCAGTTGGGGGTCGAACCCAAATCATCAGCCTCTCTGTCACCTGACTTCTACAGCTGCTGCTAGAGCTGACCATTTATTTCTCATTGCAGGCGCCTGGTCCCTGACAGAGCGCTGGGCTGCCGCCAGCTGCTCGCCCCTCGCAGCTCTGACACTGGAAACAATAGGGGGCCACTAAAGGTTTCCAAGCAGGGGAGTGATGTAACAAAACTGGGCTGGCAGAGGATCATTCTAGCAGCTGAGTGTGGTGAGCAGGTGGAGTATAAAGAAATCACAACACCATAAGGCCTCGATAAAGTACCTGTGTGACCTTGAACAAACCTGCTAAGCCCTGAACCCAGTTTTCTCAGCTATAAAATGATGGTGTTAGGTGGCCCCACATACCCCTAAGGTTCTGCGATTCTGAACCACGCCTTTCTGCGGTCGTCGCAGTTAACGTTCCTTAATTGCAGCAGCTGACAGGCTATGACATGCCCGTCGTTTCTTTCACTCAGTGTTACCCACACGGGCCCTGAGGTGAACTGGCCACTCTGCAAACAGATCCCCGAGAAAAATGGCAACTCCAGCAGCTTCCCAGAGCCTACCTAGAGCACGGACTCCAACTGGAGAAAAGATGAGAATGCGCAAATGTCTGTTTAGCTCTGCTCTCTTTGACTGATGAATATTATTCAAAGTAATTGCCTTAAAATACGAAGAATTTGCAAAGCGAGAGACTCTACCCTAGTTTCCTCAACGCCAACCAGCTAATAGGAGTAGAACCCCTGGAGGTTCTGGCTGAAGTAGCCAGTGTCTGATTGAAGGCAAAGAAATAACAGTCAGTGAATTCTGTCACTGACGACACTGAAGAAACCTAACTCCTTAATTGTTTCAATTCAGCGGCTCTCTTATTTTATGTTTTAAAAGGTGTCATTTCAAAGAAAAGGCCATCTCTTAGCAGAATTTACCCTTTAAAATCGGGTTGATAATAGCCCATTATATAGAGAAAGGGGTCAGTAATGAAAGTCTGGAAAATAGTTAGCTCTTGTCACGTATGAAGTTAACACAGAATCCTCCAAAACAGTCAAATGGTAGGTAGAGAATATTGTCCCGATATTTTCAGAAATGTTATGTGTGTATAATGTTCATAAAGCAGTCTCTGAGACTTGAGAAAAAGTTGGCTGCAAAGGCTAAATAAACAAACAGGCTTGGAATGTTGATTAAAGACAGGGGAAACTAAACCAGTATTGAATGTTAGATAATCAAGTTTTATATTCACAACCGATGGAGGAACAGAAATGATGTCAAAGGAAATGGATTTGTCTGGAAGAACTAGGTAAGAATTGAACAACTCCCCTCTCAGAAGTACAGTAGTGTGTGTCTCTGACTCACTGATCAGACTGAAGAAAGATGTGGGATTAGAAGGTGCTATTTTGTTTTTCACTGGGTTTTATTTTCCCCCTTTAAGAAATTCACAGCGAAATCAGGTAATTAGCCATTCCACACCCAAGGCTTTTATTTTTATGATAACCATTCATTAGAAATTTTCATTTATCTTAATTGAGATGACTTCTGTTTGATTCCTTGATAAGAGGTTTTTTTTAATTTCAAAATATTATAGGGGTACAAACACTGAGGTTACATGCATCGCCTTTACACTGTCCAAGTCATAGCTACAAACGTGCCCATCCCCAGTATGTGCTGCACCCATTAGATGTGAATTTACCCATCCCCACCTCCCCAATCCCCCATGCCCGACACCTGATGAATATGACTGCACCTGTGCACTTAAGTGTTGATCAATTAGTACCAATTTAAGAGTGAGTACATGTGGTGCTTGTTTTTTCATTCTTGTCCTACTTCACTTAGAAGAATGGACTCCAGCTCCATCCAGGATAATACAAGAGGTTAGTTAGTTCGCCATTGTTTTTTATGGCTGAGTACAACTCCATGGTATACATATACCACGTTATATTAATCCACTCATGTATTGATGGGGACTTGGGTTGTTTCTACATCTTTGCAATTGTGAATTGTGTTGCCATAAACACTCGAGTGTAGGGCTAGGCGCAGTGGCTCACGCCTGTAATCCCCCCACCTCTGGGAGGCTGAGGTGGGCGGATTGCTCAAGGTCAGGAGTTCGAAACCAGCTAGAGCAAGAGCGAGACCTCCCCCCCACCATTTCTACTAAAAATAGGAAGACATTAATTGGCCAACTAAAAATATATAGAAAAAATTAGCAGGGCATGGTGGTGCATGCCTGTAGTCACAGCTACTCGGGAGGCTGAGGCAGAAGGATGGCTTGAGCTCAGGAGTTTGAGCTTGCTGTGAGCTAGGCTGATACCACGGCACTCTAGCCTGGGCAACAGAGTGAGACTCTATCTCAAAAAAAAAAAAAAAATTCGAGTGCAGATGTCTTTATTATAGAATGACTTTTTTCCCCGTGGGTAGATACCCAGTAGTGGGATTGCTGGATCAAAAGGTAGTTCTATGTTTAGTTCTTTGAGGTATCTCCATACTACTTTCCATAGAGGTTGTACTAGTTTGCAGTCCCACCAGCAGTGTATGAGTATTCCTATCTCTCCACATCCACATTAACATTTGTTGTTTTGGGACTTTTTGATAAAAGCCATTCCCCGTGTAGTTAAATGATATATCATTGTGATTTTGATTTGCATTTCCCTGATAATTAGAGATGTTGAGCATTTTTTCATGTTTCTCGGTCATTAATCTATTTTCTTTTGAAAAGTTTCTGTTCATGTCCTTTGCCCACTTTTTAATGGGGTTATTTGAGGTTTTTCTTACTAATTTTCCTGAGTTCTATGTAGATTCTAGTTATCATCCTTTTATTGGGTATATAACATGCAAATATTTTCTCCAATTCTGTAGATTGTCTGTTTGCTCTAGTGGTGGTTTCTTTGGCTGTGCAGAAGCTTTTTAATTTGATCAGGTCCCATTTATTTATTTATTTTTGTTACTGTGATTGCTTTTGGGGTCTTCTTCAATAAATTCTTTGCCTAGGTTGATGTCTATTAAGAGTTTATTCAACATTCTTCCTATTCAATAAATGGTGCTAGGAAAATTGGATAGAAGACTGAAACAGGATCCGCACCTCTCACCTCTCACAAAAATCAACCACGATGGATAACAGACTTAAAACTAAGGCATGAAACCATAAGAATTCTAGAAGAAAATGTTAGAAGAGTTTTGTCTTAAGTACTATGCAGCAATATTCAGATAAGTCTAAAAATCCAACTAAACATTAACAGTGTGGGACCAAATCTGCCAAAAAAGCAACCCGAAGTGGAAAACAAAAGAACAAAAAGAGGGAAGTATTAGTTCTCCTAAAAAATATTTATCTTGGGCTTCTATAGGCCTGGCACTAATGCTATAAACATCTAGATAGATCCCTGTTTGAGTTTTCAGAGGTTTCCTTTGAATATTGTGTTCAATAACATTACCTAGCAAATGCTTTCATTCATAACTGATTGGAAGTCATATATTTGATTAATAGAGAAAGGTAATACACTTTTATTCTCTGTTTTAATTTCTGATAGTGTTATCACCATGGATAAATTTATATATCTCTTCTAAGCACAATTTAAAAATAATCTCATGGATATGTAATTTTAAAATAAGGATATTAGCTACATTACCCTTTTGTTACCTCTTTCTATCTTCCCCTTTTCCAATTTTTTTTTCAGATGTAGGCTGTAACACTGCTATACTTTTATATTATCAAAGTTAGTAGTATTTACATTTTGTCCTCCAATTATAATGAATCTTTATAATTGTGCCTAAATGTTGAAAGCATTTACATTATTATGACTATGTATTATAAATATGTTTTACTACAGAGTCAATATTGTGCTCTGCTTCCATCTCTTTCTCTGTTTCTCTGTGACCCTAAAAAATAGACTGTTTCTAGAACCAAGGTCAACGGAGTCTTTATTCTAACACTTCGCCAAATCCTAATTTGTTTCATATTTGGGAGAAAATATTCTTGTTTGCTTTCTGGAGTTTTTAATTATCTCTTGCCTTAAGAGAAGAAAAATGTAATTGATATTACCCAGCTTGTAATCACTTTATTCTTTGGAGTCTTCTATTCTCTTCTTCCTAAAGGCATGCTCTTTGGACAACTTTTTATTCTATATTCAGCCAATTCTTTTTCAGCCTGTTGCATAGTATCATCCTGATCATTCTTTTTATTGAACGTTTGGTTCATTTCCCCCATTTCTTAAATCACACGTGTTATTTTTCTAGTTCTTAACCTCCATTTTGCTGGACTACATCATCAAATAACTACTTTGAAATAAGAAAACAAACTTAATGTGTGCCAACACTGCCAACGCATTTGAAAATGATGTGACTATTCACATTTGCTTATAAGTTTGATTAGGTATAGAATTCTAGGTTCAAAATAATCTCTCAGAAATTTGAAGGCTCTATTTTATCATTTTTGAGTATTTATAACTGATGGTGAGATATTTGATGATGATCTTTTATTCTTTTGCAAATTATTATTTTTTTTTTCTCTTTGGTAACTTCTGAGATCTCTTTATCTTTGGCATTAGGAAATTTTAGAAATTATAGAATGGTGTTTCTTGTTATAAATTCTTTCTCTGACACTTAAAAAACTCTTTTAAAGATTCATTTTGCTTCAGTACCAGAAATTTTTGTTCATATTTCTTCATTTTGTTTTATTTTAAAATTTTTATTTACATATAATATACTTAGAGAAAAATTTACAAGTCACAAGAGCATGCTTAATATTTTTTCATGAGCTAAAAATATTCTTGTAACCAGCACTAAAAACAGGAAATGGAATGATTCCAGTACCCCAGAAGCCTTCCTCATGCTCTGTTCTAATCACCCTGCCAAGGTAACCACTATCCAGGAAGATTTAATTTTTCTGTTTTTATCTTTTTTATAAGTGGAATCAATATATCATTTTTAACTAATTTCCTCATATTCACATTTTTCATCCTTTTTTCTGAAACTCCTACTAGTCAGAAGTTGGATGTCAGAACTAACACCCTATAATCTGTTCTCTTGTATGTTTTTCTATGTATGGGGATATATTCTCAAGTTATCTTCTAATATTTCATTTTTTGGCCATTTAATTTTTTAATTTCTCTCTACTTTCTTTGCTTGCTGTTACTTTTTCATATCATCTATGTCATTGATATAAATCTGAGTTGCTGTCACAATAGGTCCCAAAATATAGTGACTTAAATAATACTAAACCATATTTCACTCTGTGTAACTGACATGAGATGGATGGGGTGGTGGCTGTGCTACCGGAAACCATTCAGGAACTCAAGTTTCCTCTATCTTGCCATTGTGTCATCCCTTAGGGTGTTGTTCTTATTTGTATGGTCAGAGCTGAGTCACAACCACATTCATATAGACAGGTAAAAAGAAAGTCCAGGATAGTAGTGGCATATGTAGTTTCTTCTCACATTAAATAGAGTAGAGCTCAATCACATGCCATAGCTAGCTGTGAAGAAATATGGGAAATATATTGTCTAGCTGGATGCCATTAGAAAGAAGAGTAGAATGAATTTAAGGAGTAAAACTAGAGAATGGGTATACTAGCCTTTATTTGTACTATTGATAAAATATTTTCTCAACTTTCTGAGAAAATAAATAGGATTATCTTTATTTTTTCTCTTGTTTTTCCTTCTTTTCTCTTTTCTTCTTTCTCTCTCTCTCCTTCCTTCCTTCCTTCCTTCCTTCCTTCCTTCTCCTGAATTATCTCTGTTTTTCTAGGGCTCATACTTTTTTTTGACTATATTGTTCCTCACTTCAGACTGGAGCTTTCCCTAAATGGACAGTGAGTCTTACTTTTCTGTTCAGAGGGTTAAAACTAAAGAAAGATGGTAGGGGAGTCATGATGGCTAACTAGAGGCAATAGTTGCCAGATTGTCTTAGAAAGAAGGAACAGCTTCAGATAAAAAAGAAAAAATAGCCCAGGTATAATTTTGAGAGAAAAGTGCTAGAACCTACTGGAGATTCCACTGGAAGAAGTTGTGGAGGAGAACAAGAAGGAGAAAATTTTCAGCAAAAATCAATCCTTGAGAAATTTGAAGCATTGTTGAAAGGGTATGTGGTGATGTTTGTTTTTCTTCCCTTCACACCTCTGGCAGACTGCAGGCTCCTGAATGACTGGAGAGATTTTCTACCCTTGTGAGCTCCAAAGCTGTTGCCACCAGTGAATCAGGAGCTTCTTGAGAACAAAGCACCAGGCTGCCATGCCCCTCAGGTTGTTCCCCTTACCACAGACCTCAGCCAAGATGGTGGGCACCATACTGCTTTCTCTATCCATTGTGTGCCTTTGTCTTCACCAGGGATCTTCGGCTCTTAAGTTTTCTTGTCATTGGTCCCCACACAAATGTTTCCCAATTAATGCCCATATTGTGGTGGCCACAGGGGGCCAGTGGGTCCCAGGGGTACTGGGTGAGATCAAGTGATTTTCTTGCCTCAGCCTCCCAAGTAGCTAGTGTGAAATCTCAGAATTTTAACAGTCTTTTATCTTCTCTTTAATCATTCAGTAGGTCTTTAGCAAACTATCATTTATTTTAGAGAAATCTTTTTGCTGGAAGAGATCTGAGGATACACATTTTTGCTCAATTTCCTCTCTTTTTTATATATATATTTAATATTTTATAATATTTAGTGGATATGTTTTATGGCATTTGGGGGGAGTTCATGTTCATATTTTCTGTCTTGAATATAATTTTTTCCGCTTTCTACTTTTTTCTGCTGTTTTGGTTCTTTGATGATTTAACAAGGTTCAAAAAAGAAAGCAAAATAATCATACATCCATCACTTTATTTTTCCTGGAAGATGTATGTGTAGGACATACTTATGCCTGGAGAAATGGTGTGATTTACAATGGACTCATTAGGCTAGAATTATTACATTAAATTAGCTAGATCTGTTCAATAGCACAGCTGGAATACAGTAGCCCAGCTATATCATACCATCATTACCTAGCTTTGATGGTATGTATCAAACATAGATCATTTTCACATATATTGGAAAGTGAAAGAAAAAAAACAGTCAATTGGCACCCTAATATTTTAAGAACATGGATTTATTTATTTATTTGCCTCACAGACAAAATATCTGCTTGGTTAGCCACAAGCTTATCAAGGTTTGCAACTGGCCACAAGGATTGTAACTGACATGAATCAGCAATGTTTGCTATTATTTTTGCTCATTTTAAATAAGTATGAGGTAGAAGAAATAAGAATTAATACTTCTTCTAGTCAGACCCTTACTGTCAGACCCTTACTAAAACAAAGTATTTCATTCCATTTACAAACATTGACTACATACCTTCTACCTTTTCCAAGCTCTGTGCTGGGCACTGATGGTATAATGGGGAAAAATTATATGCCCCCACCTTCATGATTTGTCAAGTCCCCTTTTGTTACCTGGCCAAAGTGTGTCCCGGTCACTGGAAACATCTCATGTCTCAGGGGGTGCTGACCAAACCAGTAGCTGGGGTCCATAAGATGCCACAAGGAGTTCTGGGAGTTATACCTATTGGGTGGTCCTGGGCCCCAGAGCTAGGACAGAATTCCAAGAGGAAGGCCTAAGCAAGCAAATCTCTCCTGTTGACTAGTGTGATATCTCTTTCCAGGATTATGTGAGCTGCCAAGAAGGTGCTAACTCATATTGTTTATATGACAGAAATCCTCAGGAATTTACTTGGGACCCTGCCTGCCTTAGAATCAAACCTCAGATAACACAAGAACAGGAACACAGTTTCTGTTAGTGAAACAGAATGTTCAGAGGCCCAGGTACAAGAGAGCACAACGGAGGTAGGCCAGTCATTTAGATGCTAGGAAATAAGATACTGTGCATTCCATGGGAAAAAAGGCAGACTTTCCATTATGGTCAGTTGGGAGTTAGCGAAGGGATTTACATGGGAAAGTTACCTGATCTGATTAGCAACACTCTACTTCAGCAAACTAATAGCAAGAGAATGCCTACCTAAAAAGTGAGAAACAGAATGACCAAGGGAAAGAAGGTAGTCTTAAAGTAAAAATTGAAGGGAAAACTTAAGTGTTGTCTTCTTCCACATGAAGATTGGGGTAAAGAAGATATGGAATTACCGTATGCCTTTCTAAGAGAAAATGAGCTTCATTTAGATTAGGAGAAAAATTGTTAGAACATTAAGAAGACATTCTTTCCAATAAACAGATAATGTAGAAGTGATTCATCCGCTGTGTTGCTGGTCTCTGCCTCCAGGAATTTACAAGAAAACATAACGTCTCCAGTGGGTTCTATTAATATATTCACCTGCCCCAAAGGATGATGACAAGATAGAGAACCTTACGAATTAGTTAAAGGCACTTTCAGCTTCAAGTGACAGGGATATACCTTGACCTAGTTTACATAAAAGGGAGGATTTATTGGCTCACATAATTAAAAAGTCAAAGAATAGTCTAGCTTTAGTCCAGAGACTCAAAATACGACATCTGGAATCAATTTATCTGCATCTTTTCCCTTTGCTTTTATTTTTGTTGTTTAAATTGCTCCAAGCAACAATACAAACTTACATCCTACCCTTTAGCAAACTCAGTGAAATGATAATGCCCCTCTCCCAGGAGTACTGGCAAAATCCTACAATCCACTCTGCCTGCCTTGGTTTGAATCACTGGCTCACTTGTGAAACAATCACTGAGCCTCAGTAGTTTGAATAGTCCAGTTGGCCACTCATGAGTTATATGTTCAACCCCAGAGCTGGGGGAATTGGGTCAACCTCACCTAAATTAAGGATCTGAGCATGATGCAGTGGTGCTGACGAGTAATTCCTGAAAGTATCTTTAGGTAAAAAAGAAGGTATGCTAGACAGACAAAACAAACAAAAAACCCCACCAAAACAAAACACACCCCCTACACACAAAAACAGATGTCCACTCTACTTTTAAAGTCTCTTTAAAGTCTATATTTACAGAGTTTGGGATCTCAGAAGGATGAGCCCAGCCAAGAACATTTCTAGATTCGCTAAATTTTACTGTGATCACTTATGCCTTTGCTGTCATCCTCCAAAAACTTGTTGTAAGTTTCCATCCTGCACACTTTACAGGGAAGGCATAAAGAAACTCACTTCTTGGCCGTGGGTCACCCAACAAAGTGTGTTCCTGTGTATGCTCTGGACTGGAAATACCTCTTGGCAAGAAAATAATGGAGCTAGCTGCCTTCATCGTAAGGGAGAACAGCCATGTGTAGCTTATGTC
Organism: Mirza zaza; assembly: GCA_008750895.1. Lineage (NCBI taxonomy): Eukaryota > Metazoa > Chordata > Mammalia > Primates > Cheirogaleidae > Mirza > Mirza zaza. The sequence goes on along the minus strand of VSMD01135746.1, from coordinate 9,988 downwards.
TGAAATAAAAAACTCAGTGTACAACTTTCAAACAACAGATTGTCCCCAGCATTGGTGAGCCATGGGCAATGACAAATGAAGCCTTCTCAGGCTGTCTCCTGGACCTTAGTTGTGTTCTGAAGCGAGCAGAGCTGCAGCTGAGAGTCGCTGAGGCACCGTGCCCAGTTAATCTTTAGTGTTTGTGCCAAGGCTGTCAACAAAGGGTCCCATTGTCATGGCACAGTGGGGCTATGGGTACCAGTATGCTAGGAACTGGATGGGGACCACCAGCTCATTGACTGAAATGCTCTCTCCCACCCCCTCTCCAAAACGGAAATCAATGTCTGGCACTTAGCATTCATGAACAGTCCAACAATACCAATCTCAGTGTGCACATGCTTGTGAGGAAAAAGAAATGGATAAGCTAAGCAGACTTCACTTCCAAACCTCAGAGGAGTTGCAGACATCATTGAGAAAAATCGATTTAGCAAAATTATGGCTGGTCCTGACTGCCCTTTTAATTGCATGCTGAGTTTGGTGATGATGTGCCTGATTTTCCTCATGCATTAAAAAAATAAAAGAAGCAGCAGCAGAAAGAAAAAGGATGGGAACCAAGAGTCTCTGAAATTTCCTTTTAAATTTTCAGTCTCAGTACTACCACGCTGGCTCTTTTTCTTTATTCCTTGCTAAATGATCTCACTTTCAGTGTTGGAGGTTTTATCTTGAACCGTTTGAGACAGTTTTCTGTTATTACTTTAATTTTCAGTAAGCTGTTGGCAATTGCTACCAAATTGCTTCATGGATCAATTCTTCCCTCATAGCCCATTAAATTTTGCTTTTTTGTCTTGAGTAAGAAGTCACAAACACATTTGGTTACATCTGGTCAGCGAGCCATGAGCCCTTTACTCCTCTTTAGAGCTTACCTCAACAGACTCACATTAGGATTTCCAAATACCCCATGTTTATGGTCTATTGGGAGTCACTGCTTTTATTTGCTTGAATATGGAACCAGAAAGTTATATTTGTTAAATCTCGATAGTCTTGTTGTAGATTGTAAAAAATGGCTGCATGTTAGTCCTCTTTCTTTATCCAGGCAGCTTTGCAACGTGACATTACAGGTCCTCTTGCCAAGAAATCAGTCTCTTTCTCCACCCCTTAAATGTAGGCTGGCCGTGCCACTTGCTTTGACCAATAGCATGTGGCAGAAGTTATAATGCACCAGTCGCAAGCCCAGACTGTGAGAAGCCACATTGCATTGCCACTTGCTCTCCTCCAGCTGAGCAAGTACAGTCCAGCCTTGATGAGATGAGAGGTCGCTGGAGGAGGGCCATGGTGCTCCAGCCCATGGTACACTCAGCTGACCTAGCAGGAGGTCCAGACATGGCCAAGCCCAGCCTAAATTACTGACCCTTAAGCTAAGTAAATAGTTGTCATTTTAAGCCATTGAATTTTGGAATGGTTTGTTATACTACAAATATTAACGGATAGAAACCTTACCTTTTTGGTTCTGGTCGTTCCTGCCATTCTTACCCTATAAATTTCACCTTTTCTAGCTTCTATCGTAAACGAAGAAATCCTTGCTGTATGCTTAGTTAAAAATTTAGTGGAAATAAGGATCTATTACTATACCATTTATATCTATGATGGTGTCACTCCTCTGTTAAAAGACTATGAACAGTTCCCTATTGCTTTCTGAGTAATGCTCAAACTTATTGACCCAACATTTAAGGCCCCCCCACAATTTGGTTTTAGTCTATCCTTTCAGTCTTATATCTATCTCCTTCTAATAAAAAAATATTTTTTTCCAGACTATCTTGACTACTTTATTTTTCCCCCAATTATTATGCTTTCCCATCTCCTTGCCCTTGCTCAGATTGTTCCCACTTCCTGGAATGACCTTCCTCTCATCTCTGCATAAACTGTCCAAGTCCATTTCAAATGCTGCCTCTTCCTTGGTGCTCTTCCAAAACATCCTGATCATAAAGGTTGAATTCTTCCTCCCTTCGACTGTTGAAAGGCCTCAATGTCTAATTCTCAGGAGTCACCAGAGGCGTTCACATTGGGTTCTCATTGCTTTCTGTGATGACCTGCTTGGTATAGGACATCACTTCTACCACCTTTGTCATAGATCTTATCAGTACCCATCATGGGCCAGGTCCTTTGCTGGACACGTTATACGTATGAGCCCACTGAATCCTCTTAATTACCCTACCTGGTAAGTGTTACTACTTTCAATTTATAAATGATAAGAGAGAAGCTAAAATACCTAAATAATCAGTCCATCCTAAAAATCTTGGATGGCAGATGTGATATTCAATGCGATCTCTCACTCAGCCTCTTAGGTCTCCCTCACACGCCCTTGTGCAAGGACACACAAAAGTTGGCAAATCAGTGGCTTGGAGACAGTATTGGCAGAGCTTTGACTTCAGGTATTAGCTCAAAGCAGGAGCCTGACTCAGAGGAGTGAACCGAAAGGGAGATAACTGCTGAGAAAAGGCAGCAGGAAGAGGCTGCCCTGGAGTAGTTGTCAGTATCACTGGGGTTAGGTTGAGGACTTGTTTCTTCAACTTCCTTTGCCTCATCAAGAAGGTTCTGAAATATTTTATGAGTTATTATTGCCAGACAGTGGCTCACCACTACAGATAGTTAATAAGCTCCCTGCTGGTTTGTTGCTAATTGTCTGGGAACTAATAACTTTTATCCCATTTTAGTTATAATGAATTTCTGTTTGCATGGTCCAGCTTGTCCATAGATAGGATTGACTGTGTGACTTCCGGAGGTCGGCCTTGATGGATCTGGTTTCAATATGGTCACCTCGGCCAGGCGCAGGCGCTGCAGAGCAGGTGGGCAGCAGAGACCCCAAAGTAAGAGGGGAAACCTCGGCTCTGATGCTTAGGGGGTGTAGCCAAACCTGTCTCCTTTGCCAGAATGTAACCGGGGCCCAGTTCATTTGTTCTGAAAGCCATGTATTATTTTCTCTCACACCCAGGAAAGAGGGAGTTTCCTCCTTTATATTCATGAATGATTTCCTTCTTAAAATAGTGAAAAACTAATGGACTTAAGAGGCAACCTGTGTTAGTGTCACTGAAAGATGTCTTTGAGAACAGAAGTGTGTGGATTCTAGTTTTCAATGTTGGGGAATAGCAAGGCTGACTTCACCATCCCCGGTCTCGGGCACAGCGATCCTGCCATTAATCACCTTTCTGTGGGGCCATGAGGTGGTGTCTGCTTGACAGACAGAGCTCACACCTGGGGTCTCGCATTCGGAGAAGGTATGGGCAGTTTGTGCTTGGACCCAGGTTCTCTGGGATGGATGTTTCTTTTTTTATTATTTTATCATATTATGGGGGTACAAATATTGTTAAGGTTACATATATTGCCCCTGCCATTCCTCACCCAGCCCCCCCTACCTTACCAAAACGTCAAGCTTGTCCTACCCTCAGATGGTGCACATCGCACCCATTTTGTAAGTATAAATTCTTCTCCTCCTCCCCCCTCCCATTTGCCCACCACTCGATAAAAGTTTTTTTTTTCCCTTGTTTGTTTTGACTTTTGGGTTACATTGTATATCTTTGCCCTGCCCCCCCCACTATGCTTGCCCCAACCCTAAGATGTGTATCCCCCCCTCCCCCAAACCCTAGTGGGCACTATCACCATTTGAGCACCATAGTTTTAATCAGTCAGTGCCAATTTGATGGCAAAAGATGTGGAGCCCGTTTTCTTGATCTTGTGTGGGACGTGGGTTTCTTGACTGAATCAGTTGTCCTGCTAAAGAGTTTCCTGGGTCTTTACCTCAAATAGAGGTTCTGCCTTGATGGAACCATGGGTATGGCAGCCTCAGAGCATAGCCCATATGCCTTGGGGGCCACCACGGCAGGACCTCATGTCCCCTAAAGAAATAACCGTCCACTGTGGAGACCTCTGGGCTGTAGGTTTTTCTTACCATCAAAGTGCAATCCCTAATTTGGGAAATGGGGGCACACCAAGCTCCTGCCTTGGTCTTTTGAAAGCCTTTACCCCAAGGAAGTTCAGCACGTCGTTGGCAAACATGCTTTTGGTTCAAATCGATGCAGCAAATACCTGTAGCTCTCTGAAGTCCTGAAAAGTATGCTAGGCCCAGAGGAGAATTAGATGTGTTTCTATTCTCTAAAATTTCTTCAAGTAGGTGACATAAATACATGACATCAGAGAGACAAAACCCAGAGAGCTAAAGCTCCTAGTGCAAACTGCTTCTCATTGAGTTTCTTGTGCTTTACCTACACCCTTGGGTTTCATTTGCTTCCTCTTTCTTGACTTTACTTTCTAATTTCCAAATCTTCAAACAGGAGATACAACAGCTAACCCATGTTTCTTTAGTGTCTTCTTGCCAATGACTGTGCTTCACACTGAACTAACAATCTGTTCTTTGAAGAAAGCTGTTGCTGATAATTCATGATGGGATTCATATTATGGACTTTATGCCCTGCACATAATAGGTGCATAGTAAATGCTTACTGAGTGGAAGAAATGTTTCCTCTATCCAGGAAGTATAGCAAAGTGGTTAAGTGCACATTCTTCAACATCAGGATACCTGAGTTTGAAGCTTGTCCCCACCACTTGCTATGATACTTTGGGCAAATGTCTTTGCCTCTCAAACTCTCAGGGTCCTCATGTGTTAAATAAGAATAATAATACTACCTAATCTGAGGGTTGTTATGGATTAAATAGTAATCCCAGTATATAGGATATATTAATCACTTGATAAATAATGTTATTGTCAATGTTATGATTGTTATTGCCAAGTATTATACAAAGTACCTTATCTATATTTTTGCACTTAATGTTTACAATGTACAGTTTGAAATATATATATATATATTATATACACTTATTCTCCAACGGAAAAACAAGACTCAGAGAGATAATAAACTTGTCCAAGGTCACAGAAGGCCCTGACTCACAAGCCTCGACCCACAGCAAGGTGGAAGGAGGAGAAGGAAAAGGCTCCTTATTAACTTTTTAAAAAATACTCTGTAAAGTTTGTGGAAGGCTTATTATTTCAGAGCTGGCAAAGGTTATTCTAAACAGCTCAGGTGGTCAATAAGTTTGGCTGCCCTTGCAGCAGGATAATTCAGTTCAGAGCTAAATTCCCTCTGAAATCTCCTTGTGGAATGATAATGTTATTTCCCATCAAATAGGATACACGCACTCTCATTTCCTTTGTTAATAAAACCTTCTTTCTCTCAGGCCACCGGTCACACTAGAAACCCGCAGCCAGGTTATAATTCAGGGTCTATTCAGCAGTCTCAGGGTCCCGTCCAAATTAGTCTTCAGCCCCACCAGGTCTCCTAGCAGGGAAGGGGACACTGAAACACTCAAATACTGGATCCCTCTGATCAGCTCCCTACCAAGCAGCACCTCAAACGCACATGCGCACACGCTCACCCAGCCAAGCCTGTCTTTGGGAGCGCAGAGTGGGCCGGAGCTCCTAAGCAGGAACATTTTTTACAGCACATGAATATGTAATGTGGTCACTCCTGGTCCCCGACCTTTTCTGCATTTGCTTCACCTTTGGAAAAGGAGATTCCAAAAAAGCCCAGATCTAAGTAGGTCTCCCAGTGGTGACAGTGGCAGGTCCCAACAGTAAGGTCTCCCAAGAGCTTCTCCTTATTCACGGACCGACTGTGTGCAGCATGTCTTGGATGCTGATACCATGTCTGACCTTGGGGAGCTCCCATTTAGTGTAGCACCCCTCTTAGTAGCATGCTTCAATGACAGTGGCTGCTGGTGTCCTATAGTAGTGGCCATGGACCATTCTCCCCTCAACTTCACCAACGTCCAAACCTCTGTGTGTCTGAGATCTCAGAGTCCACCCTGAGCCACATCCCAGAAAGTTGCTTCCTGCTGGGCTTCAGCAGAGCCTTCTGGTGGCAGTAGTGACAGACATTCTCTTAAGGAAGAGCATCCCAGCCTTCTAAACTGCCTCAGTATGACTTCAGCTACTACTACTAATGACAATAAGTTAATATTAATAAAGGTTAGCATTGTTATATATTTCCCACATGCAGGCACTGTACTAATATATGTTAATCATAATTTCAATAAGCTAGATACCCCAATAACCATTTAAGAAATAAGGAAATTGAGAACCAGAGAGGCTAAATAACTTGCTCAATGTTACTGTTTGGTAGGCAGCAGAGTAGGTGTTTGAACTCAAATTCTTCTGACTTAAAAGCTCTTGCTTTTATCCTCAAACTGCCCTTTGTTAAGTGACAGGTACTATGCCAAGAGCCTTGTATACATTGTCTCACATAAAGACAGGGCAGACAGTGGGAGCCGTACCAGCCACCCATCCCTGTGAGGTGGCCCATGGCCATGTCCCCCAGCTCAGTCTGAGCTCTTGGGCTTCAGGGCAGACATCCTGATGCCTCAGAAGTGCTTGTCTGGATGCTTCCAAAAGCTCCAATTCTGTATCACATCCTATCCTCTTCTCTGCCACCACCCCACCCTCCTACCTCTACACAGCAAGTCCTGGGAAACACCACTTTTCCCTAAGACCTGCAAACCAAACTCCCAGTGTTGGCTGATCTAAGTTCCCTAAAAACTGATGATGATTAATACACTTTACACTAAATAAACTGATTTGTAGATCTAGCAGAAAGCAAGCTGAAGTCAAATCTAATAACTAGCATAAATTCCCATTGATTATCCATGAGTGGAGTCCCCATGACAAATGCTTAATCCCACATGAGGTAACATATGCAAAGGGCTTTCAGAAGTATATAATAGTCTACAAATGCCAAGTACAATTATTCTTGTCAATGCCATATTCACCAGCCCAGCTGAGGAATACAAATGACTTTGAGATTAGTCTGAACCAAGCGTGATTGGGACTGCACACCATGTGATGTCAAGGTGAAACCCCTCATGTAGCAGTCAGGAAACCTGGATCTGAGCCCTGACTCTTTTATTAATAAGCTGGAAAAATTTGAGAAAGGTATTGGCCTTTTCTGATCTTCAGTTTAATAATAATTCAAAGATAATCACAATAGCCATAATAATATATGTAAATACAGTTGCAACTACTATTTATTGTTGCATACTCACTCCAAGCCATGTGCTTTTCTAAGAGCTTTACATATAATATCTCATTTAATTCTCCTCACAGTCCTCTGCGGTGTTATCATCCCCATTTTACAGACATATAAACAGAGGCCCAGAGATGTTAAATGACTTATCTCTGTCCTCATAGCAAGGTTGTAAGGAAGGATGTAGGCCAAATTCCATTTTGCTAATCATTCCAAAATCAAGTGGAAATGATTTGGGGGCTATTTGTGCCCGGTTTCTATTTCACTTGCAGGAAAGTTAACTATTTAGAATTCTTAAAGAAAGCAGAAAAATCTTGTTAGAATCCCAGAGAGAGCAAACAGATTCCTAATGAGTGAAGCAGGCAGGTGATTGATGGTGACATTTTCCTAATACATGATCTGTGCTTGCCCCTCTTTAGAAAATACTTTCTAGACTAAGGGCATTGCTACCAGAAGATGCTGCCTTGGGAGAAAAATGGAATATTATTCTTATATCCTTGTGTTGCAGCTATTGATTGAGACACCTCTCTCTCTCCTTCTAGATTGTAAATTCTATAAGAAAAGTATGAGACCTCATCTACATCCCCAGCACCTATCACGGTGCTTGACACATAGTAGATCAACGCCTGTAGCAGAATGAATGGATGTATGTGTGCAGAATGAATGGATGTATGTGTGCAGAATGAATGAATGCATGAATGAATGCATGCCTGACTCCTTGCCCTTACTATTTTTTGTCCCTTCCTAGTAGAGCTGAATGACTCCCTGGTAGAGCTAAGTGACTAATCTCATGCTTTGTCACTTGGAGTTTGAGAAACCTAGTTCAGTGGTGCGGGTACTGAGTCACACCTGGCATTCATGTCTTTCAGGTGTTGTAGGTCCCTATCTTCTGATAAAAGAATGGTGGACGTTGTTATTCATGGATACCCAGAGTCCTTTTTATTAATACCTTCTTTAAGACACATCCACCTCCCACCCTCAGTTCACGTGGTGCTGACTGGGCTGACGCCTCTGTCTTCCCTCCAGCCCTCGGTGTGAACCTGGGGCCCAGGTATAAACAATCGATATGCTGGCTCCCCTAGCCGGAGTAAGTAATTGCTTAGTTCATGAAATAATGCATCAGCCACACTGTCCTAGTCAATTGTAGAACTTTTGTTGAACCATTTAAAAATTTTAAAAGCTTTTTTCCACTAGGGACACCATGCTATTTCGATGTAAGCCTATAGCTGCTAATGGCCATTTTACTATTACAAGAGAATAGCCTGCCTGAAAATGAAGCCAAATTAAGAAGAGTTGTGCCAAGAGATGAAGAGAAAGAGAAGCATCCTTGACAATGCAATTTACATAGTGTTTCAGCATTGATCCGTACTTGGAGTCACGTTTGCTATTGGGCTTGTAGTTATATAGTCCAATAAACTCAGCCTCCTCGTGTGTGTTTGTGTGTGTTTGTGTGTGTGTGTGATCTGATCACCAGCTTAAACTGCCATTAAACCCAGTCCATATGTGTTGTGTAGTATGCTTTAAGGATCTCCTTTAACTTTCCCTCAATACGGAATATAGACGGCTCTCCTAAAAAGAGTTTCAACCCATCCTGCTAAAAGAGTTTCAACCCATCCTGCTAGTTGTATACAGTCTGAAAGCCTTTGTTCTCCAAGTGTGAGTCTGTTCCACCACTAGCTCAGTCCTGGAGTTCCTGTTTTGACAAATCCTAGTGGAAATTACTGGTGGTTTTTGCATAAAGATATAGAAACATCTAATAGTTAAGAGCCTTTGAAATCAAGTAGCCCTGGGTTCAAATCCCACTTTGACTACTGAGAAACTATGTAACCTTGGTCAAATTGCTTAATCTCCATGAAACTCAGCTCTCTTGACTGTAAAATGGGAATATAAATTTATACTCTGCAAGGCTGTCACAGGAATTAAATGAGATTAATATGTAAAATGAGTAGAGTTTGGCAATGCATAGTAAATTGTGGCTATTACTTTATTTTCTTTTTATAAGGCTTAAACACAATCTTCTATGTATCTATCTTTCTATCTATCTATCTATCTATCTATCTAATCATCTTCTCTGTAGTCCCTCTCAAAGCTGTGTACTGACTGTTGTATGAAAAACATTTGGAAAAGAAACACTATCATAAAGAATGATCGCTATGTCATATTGTATAATACAATTAGTAAAAAGTTCAAAAACTCGAGATCAGGCATATAGTGTTGTATGATGTTGATTTCAGAAGGAAAACAAAACCCGCTGAGGATTTTTTGGTTTTGTTTTTGTTTTTTAATTGAGAGCACTTGAGCAAAACAATAAAGATCTTACAGTTTATATGGCATCAACTAATTTACATGAATACAAAGAAATATGAGAAGCCATTTTAGATTTCATTAAAAAAGATTAGAGAAATATGAGTAGGACTTCTCGATATGAAACCCACTAAATCACATATCACAAGTAAATAAATATGTAGAATGCTTTATTACACTAATTTATTTACACGTATGTGATATTGTACTGTGAATTTTTTTTAAAAGACAGGCATATAATAATGTAAAAGGAGATAAAAATAGTCTCTGGGTACAATTTTTTGGAATGGATAAAATAAAGACAGAAAACATGGAGAGAAAAAAACAAAAAAAAAGACTATGGTAGAACAGAAATATTAAGGAAAAAATAATACAATGATATGCTGAGAAAGCAATATTTCTAAAGACATGAAGATCCTAGTTGGGCACAGGGACTCATACCTTTAATTCTAGCACTTTGGGAAGCTGAGGTGGGAGGATCACTTGAGGCCAGGAGTTTGAGACCAGCCTGAGTAATGTAGCAAGAATCCATCTCTACCAAAAATAGAAAAAATTAGCCAGATGTGGTGGTGCACATCCGTAGTCCCACCTACTTGGGAGGCTGAGGCAGAAGGATGGCTGGAGCCCAGGAGTTGGAG
>VSMD01135744.1:0-41456 GCA_008750895.1 Mirza zaza | reverse complement strand
CCAGTTTGCATTAATAGAAAAAAGAACTTCCGTATTAGGAAAAAGAAAGAAAGAAAGCAGAAAGAGTAAAGAGTCAAAAAACTGAGGCAGGTTACAAAATACCTTCAGAGTGTTTTAAAATATTGATGGCAATTTTGAATGTGCTCTTGACAGGAGTAAGGATCTAACCCACTAGTGAGTTTGAGGACAGACAGGATGCTTTTCCTTTTATTCACGAGCAAAGGCCAATAACATTATTTGTTTCAGCAAAGAGTAAGGTAAATAATAGGGAAAAATTAAAATAACCCGTCTCTAGGGTTCAGTTTTTTAATATCCCTATAGTGTTTCATTTTTGCATTTAGTGATATAATAGATGTTTTTATTCTCATATCTCCTAACATTGTGTGGACCATTAACTGTCATAGAATGAATTTGTTCACCATATCTGTAATACTTTCCCTGATATGGAAAATAGTTGCCCATCAAAATGAGGATTTTTAAATAAGAATTCTAGGAAAATCGTGTCCTGAATCCAAATGATTTTTATCTCTTATTTCCGTTCTAAGAAGGACAACTTAAAACTATCATTAAAGATTTAAGTTATTGTTTGTTCTATATTATAAATTAAATTTTTGAGCAGGATTTTGAAATTCTTTTTTTATAAGCAGTTATGGCAAGTAGTTAGAATTTAGTCTTTGTGCATTTCTTTTAAAATAGCATGATAACTTTTGTGTTAAAGTTTAAAACTGTAAACTTTTGTTAGCTAGTGAAGAATCAGTTTAATGCTGATATGTTGAACACATTACAGATGAGAGGGATTCATATTAGAAAGTATTCAGAGAGAATTGTAATTATGAGAAAAATTACCTGCCCAACCAGCTCTCCATAATTATGTTCTTGAAACCAAATTGCTTTTAATGGTCACATAGTTGGGTCAAAGTTGTATCTTACATAATTGCAATAGAATTCCTCAGTTATTTCTACATTCCTCTGATAGGAAAACATTTCATTGACATATATATACACACACACACACATATATATATATATATATATATACACATATATATATATATAAAATACCATATGAATAGCTCCGCAGTTCTTTGTGAATTATTAAATATTAGATGAGTCAAGAACTTTGAATAAGATATAATAATGCTTGTCCTCTTGTGAATTTCTAAGGAACTACAGGGTTAAAACTACAGTAATTATGAAAAGCTTATGAATAGGAAAATTTAAAACATTTTCATTTATTTCTCCAGGACTGGATATTTTCTAACACCTAAAAGTCATGTCATCATTGGTGTTTACTAAGATGCTGCTGGAAAAATAATTTTTGTGTTCTCTTAAATTACACTGGGACTCCAAGAACAGTAATTATCAGAGGTAATGGTTCCTGGTACTGGATACATATAAAGAGGTTATTAGGAAATCAGATATTTCTATCTCAACTTAATAGTTGACTCTTTGGTAGTAGGTATTATATATTAATTAATATGAACAATTACATAATGTTTTATGCCTTTCATCCTTTATAATCTGTGCAAAAAATATATTTAATAAACTCTGAGAAACTCTAACTTAACCTCTAACACTAACTTAAATGAAGATTTTCTGAAGTGTTATATGACCTCTGCCTATCATACCAAAGGCAGAATTAATTCATTGGTCTTCTCTATCCCTACTAGACATTTTTCATGCTTCTAATCACAGCTTTGCAGAGTTATTTGCTTAGTTATCAATGACCTCTACAGTACTCTGAGCCATTTGGAGTTATCTCCACTTATAAATATACTATCATTCAAAGTAAACCTTATTTCTCATTTGCTTTATCATTCTTTCTCTCTCTCTCTTTCTCTCTCTCTCTATATATATTTATGCATATACATGTACATACACACATATATATTTATGTGTGTATATTTGTTTTATATTTATCTAATAATTTATTAATGGACATCCTTATAAGCACTATAAATAATGACATAAAAAAATCACACCTCCTCCTTAATCAAGCATCTTATTGGTGCAATAAGGCCTTTCTATAAAATTATTTGGAAGTTTTGAATACCTGAATGTGATGGCCAGGGGCCAAATCAGAGATAATGTTCAGTTTTTATCTAAGTTAAATTTCAGGATGTACATTTTTTTTTCCTAGAAATATGACCCCTAGCTGTCTAGTTTGATGTCCATCTTGGTCTCTGCCTTTGCTAAAGTAAAAACAAATAGGATTCAGTGCCAAAACTCATAAGTTGTCCATTTCTTATTTGAGGTATTCCAAATGTCATTATTTTTACTATGTACCATGTCGTCTATATCAAACTGTATTCAAAACTGATATTTAAAGAAAAATGATAAAGTAAATACTTTGTCATTTTTGTGTAAAATGACAAGAAAAACTGTATCTTGTAATTTACCTGTGTGCCTCTCATCCCCTTCTCCCTTTCCTCTATCAAGAGTAACTTATCATAATGCATATATAATCCCTGAATTTCTATTTTGTTGTTTTGATCTTATACTATATGAGATCTTCTGTAATATACTACTTTTTGATCAGCTGTACATTTTTTTTAATTTTAAAAACTTGTTTTCCAAGAGAATTTTTTTAACTTTTGAATTTACAACTTAAATAATTCCACATTCTCTGCGGTTTCTACTTACCTCCCTCTCAAGAGAGAAGAAAATTATATATTGAACTGCTCAAACCAATGTTAACAAAAATACCCAAGCTAGGGTCTTTAAAAATATCAATAACTACCCTTTCCCTTTATTTTTGAAGAGCATGAAGATGGCCAGTTCTAAATTTACACAGTTCAAATTCAGGTAAAGTAGAGCTAGTGCATCAAAGGGAATAGACAATTTATCAGAAATGACTCATTGTCAAAGGATTTTAATGAAATAATTCCCAGTTAATCAATCCTTTTCTAAGGAGAATGTGCTCACTTTGGCATTTTGTAAGAAATATTGTTTCTTCTTGATTTCCTAAAAGGATTGAAAATGTACTAAGAGGAAAATGGGCTAGAATGATTCAGTTCACTCACAAGAAATACTCTTGGGTAGTTATGAAGCTATTCAACACATTCTTTGGAAATGACAAAACTCAGAACGAACTGGAGAAAGAATTTAAAAGTGGTAGCTACATTTACTCATAAGTCCACAGGGAATTCGCACATATACAAGGCCTGCCCTTTCCAGTGTATTGTCTAGAGACAATAGTCTCAAAATTAAATTATTTGGTACATTACAGTGCTTAAAACAAGAAAGAAAAAGAGATTTTCTTGGAAAATGACCAAAAGACATTTTGTTAAACATTTCTGTGTCCTGGAGATGGAAAAATTTCAGTCCAGTGCCTTAGGTCATTATTCGCTTGCCCTCTCCTCTTTTATTCAGTGGCCAAGGCCTCAGCAGGTTTCATTTTCTCTAAATATTCTGTTCACTCCTCCTCCTCTTCCTTTTCCTCATTTTTCCAAGAATGGAAGTTGGAGAACTTCTGTCCTACTTGGCCTAGAAATGGTTTGCATAGCTTATCTCTTGACTTCCTCTGGGCTGCAGTGGAAACAGAAATAGGCCGGCATTAACTCAAGACAGGAGACTTTGGCCATTCCTTCAAACCATGGACAGTTCCAGTTAATGTCTCCCCTCAGCATCAGTCCTGTCCTCTGCCAGTAGCCCATGCCTGCCGCCAGCTGTCTAACCTCATGGTGGCAGTAGAGACAGCTCTCGTTGTGACCTCTCTCCAGGTAAGGCGGGCCTCTGATGAGCTCCTGTAGGCATACCACACTGGCACTGAACACTCAGTTTCTAACAATATATTTTTGAGATTAATCTATATTCACTCAATTTGCTGCTTTTAGTATTCTCTAATATGTGTATATCCAAGTTTAATCATGTAGTCTTCTAGTCTTACTACTATTATAAAAAAGTTATAAATATTTTTACACACAAAAAAACCAGGTTATATATTGCAGTAGAAAGTTTAGTTCATAGACAGGCACATTTTCTCCATTATAACTGATTGTTCCCCCAAAATAGTTGTGGTGGTGGTTGTAGCTACCCCATCTTTTCCTCCTCTGTCTCTGTGAGTAAGACTCCCTCTCTGGCCATTACACCATTATCGTTGGACTTGGCTGCCTGCCTTGCCTTGGCCAGTGAATTAGGGAAAACCTTGCTGCTCCAGCAGAAGCTTTAACTATTACTGTATAGTTTGGGTTGAGCTTACTTCTGTCAGATACTTATTCTTTCATTCTTAAAAACAGAATCAAAATTCTGCCCCTCACCTTTCACCCAGCACTCCGTTCTCCTAAGTTCCCAGCCTAGGCAGGTAAATGATCTGAGTTGCAGACTTTAGCAACTGTTTCACTACCCAGTAACAGGGACTGTTGCCTTCCTCACTGAGAATGCAGAAATCCTCATTGCTCCTCAGCCTCTCTCAACTCAGACTCAGAATATTTCAAGTATCCTTGTCCCATCAATGCCATATTATTTTTTTCTGATATGTACATGAGATATTTTACAATATGAGTAGTTTCAAGTGACAAATAGCACACTTTAAATGACTTTTTGTACATCTGACTTCAAGCAAGCTCTATTCGGTGGCAAAAACAATGGCACTGATACTAAATCTGTCTCTCCAGCTAGAGTCTCTTCTTTCACTGTAATGGCTTCATTATTGGGCATTTTGTCAATTTGGTAAATATAGCACCATACCTCCACAGTTACAAATCACCAATGTCGTACCAGAACATATTTTCCAATACCTTCAGTCGAAGCACCTACATTGATTCTCACTAGTCTAGGTTGTGTCATTTGCTTACGTCTGCGTCAATCATGTTTCTGGCACATGCGATAAATGGAATCATAAAGCCAGGATCATTCTTGGAGCCAAGAAGGAGTCATCTCTAAAATTACCATTGCCTAGGAAAGAAGGGTGATTCTTCAGTGAGCTCAGAGGAAAACAAATGCAAACAAATAAACATACATCTAGTACATATTGTTAAAGATATTCATTCATTATGTAGTCAAGAATGTGTCTGGTTTCATTAACCACATTCCAGATTATAAACTGTTACAAAAATGTAATATTGCAGGAAGTATATTAATGATGCATTTAAAAAATATTTTTCTGTTTTTATGTATTTAGTTGAAACAATATTACCACCACAAATCTGAATTCTAGCAAAATAATTAGACGAGCATTTAGCATTTTTCGAATGGTTAAGTAATCAGAGTATTTTCCACCTAATATCCTTCTCAACCTAACTATTTCTATTAAATCAGAGCCAGGAACTCATTAGTTAATAGAATTATTCAGTTTTTTGTTTTAGTATTTTTAAATAAATAAGATTTTAAAAATAAGAACATTCTACTAAACTATATAGCAAAGTATATACTTAAAAATAGCACGTAGTAGGTAATTCTAAGATGGAAAAGGAAATTTTGGAGGAATACAATTTTGACCTTATATATCATTTAGTTCTGTCTTTTCTGCTCACGCCTTTTGAATTCAAAGTAGCACTATTTTGTTACTACTATATTTTTTATTACAATAGTTTAGGAAGTGTAGAAATAGAAGCAATTTACTTTTCCTAGTCTATGTGTTTAAATCTTATCCTATTACTAACGAGTTTTCTAAACAACAGTCAGTCTTTTAATATCTATTTTTTGTATGTTCTACAAACATCTTCAAGTAGGAACATTAGTCATTTTTTAAACTTGATATTTCTAAATATGTTACACAATGTTGCCTGCATTCTAAATAAATCTAATATACAATAGTAATCAAATGTCAGTGCTAAAAATGGTCCATATTCATGGCCAAGCTTCTAATTCTGCTATCCCACAATAATTTTAAAAAAATAGAAATTTTTCTTAATGTGATTCAAAGCTAATATATTTATAGGGACATAGATATAAGGTACAAGTTTGTTCTCTGCTTGTCTTATGTCAGGATATTTGACAAAAATATGTATTTATCCCTAGTAATATCTCTATTAATGTCTACAGTCTTTGAAGGAAACCTTTTGTAGTTAAAAATGACATAACAAGAAAGATGCAGCACTGATGTCACTGATCACTCAAAAGTGCACATATTGAGGTAGGATGATTGCTTGAGGCCAGGAGTTTGAGCTTACCATGAGGTATGATCATGCCTCTACCACTGTACTCTAGCCTGGACAACAGAGAAAGACTCCATCTCCTTATTTTAAAAAGTGCACATATTTATTATTCTTTTGAAAAAAAGTGAGAAAGGCGATGTCAGTGTCCCAGCATTGGTGCAAGTTTAATCACCTGCTTCCAGTACAATTTTACTTTTTTTGAAACTTTGCTGTATTTCTTTTATTAGTAATAATAATAAATAATATTAAATTTATATATATTTAAGGGGTACAATGTGATGTTATGGTATATGTATACAATGTGGAATGATTAAATCAAGCTAGTTAAAATATCTGTCACCTCAAATATTTATCATTTTTTGTGGTAAGAACATTTCAAATTTACTTTCTTGTAATTTTGAAATATGCAATACATTATTATTAACTATAGTCATCATGCTATACTGTAGATCTCAAAAAATTTATTCCTCATGTCTACTGAAACTTTGTTCCCTTTGACCAACATCTCTCCATTCTCTCTATCACCAACTTCTAATAACCACCATTCCACTGTCTGCTCCCATGAGTATCACTGTTCTAAATTCCATGTATGAGTGAGATCATGAGGTATTTTTCTTTCTGTGCCTGGCTTATTTTACTTAACATAATATCCTCCAGATTCATCCATGTTGTCACAACTGACAAAACTTCCTTCTTTATTATTTCTAAATAGTAACCCATTGTTTGTATATAGGGCATTTTCTGTACCCTTTCATTCTTCAGTGGGCACTTGGGTTAATTATGTATCTTGGCTATTGTGAATGATGCTGCAATGAACATGTGGATGCAGCTATCTCTTTGGCATACTGATTTTATTTTTTGGATATATACTTAGAAACTGGCTTTCTTGATCACATGAAAGTTCTATTTTCAGTTTGTTGCGGGACCTTCATACAGTTTTCTATAAGGGGTTTACTAATTTACATTCCTACTAACAGTGTACAAGGGTTCCCTTTTCCCTTGCTATCAACTGTATTTCTAATAGCTACTCTCACAGATATAAGGTGATATCTCATCATGGTTTTAATTTGAGTTCACCTAATGATTTGTAATGTTGAACATTTTTTATATACATCTTGGCCATTTGTATGTCTTCTTTAAGAAATGTGTATTTAGGTCCTTGACTTATTTTTAAATTTTATATCCTTATTCTTCATGGGCAGTCTCTATCACATCTATTATCTGTTTATTCTTCTGTTTTTTTTTCATATTTCTAAATAACATTCTGTTTTATTCATTGTTTAGCTTAGCCATTTTTTTATTTATTTCTGAATAGGGATACTGAGCATTTAACTCTCATATACCCCTTCTGATCTACTTAAACATACAAACTTTATCTTACCTCATTTTCCTAATAAAGTCATACCATAGTTATGAGTACCTTAATAAATTGCTTGTATTATTATTACTATTCCAATGTTACTCACAATGAAGTGATGTAGTGTGTTATAAGTACCTAAACTTTTGATAAAATAATTTTGTTTTTCCTAGAGTATAGATAGTGGCTTCTGTTTTTGTTTATGTCTCTGTATACATTTATCTGGTATTAATTTATCTCTAAACATTTTACCAGAGAAGAAATTTTTCTCAAACTCATAAAACTTGCCAATTTTATATTTTTTCATTCTTGAACTATTCCTCCTTGAACACTCTCCCTTTCTTCTCCACTGTCTAATTTGTACTATCTAGAACAAACACTCAGCTTTTATCTGGGGTTCTCTTTTCACTGTCATCCTGGGAATGTCATTTATTCCTGTACGTGACAGTATGTCCTAAACCAATAAGCTCCTGTTTCTCAGATGACTTACACTAATTTTATTAAAACATTTCATCAGTAGTTTCTCAGTAAAAGTATAAGGTAAGTTTTTGAAGAACTTGTCTGTTTGACAATTTCACTTTTTTTGTCCATCTTCATACTTGATTTGGGTAATTATAGGAATTATAGCCTGGAACTATTTCCCTTCAAAATGTTTCCTTTTTTCCCTAGCATCTAGTGTTAATTCTGAGAGATTTTATATGGTTATGTTGCTTGGTTCTTTGCATTTTTAAAAAGTATTTTCTGGACGTACTTACAATCATGTTTTGGCACTCAGTGTTACAAAGATTTACAATGAAATGGAGTGTTGTTTTTATTTATTTTCTTGGGCACTTTTTAAAAAAATATGAATACCTTTAATTTCTAGAAAATTATCTTGAATTATTTCTTTAAGAACTTATTACCCTCTTTTTTCCTGCTTCTTTATTTCCAGGAAATCTTTACTTCAAACATTTGACTAAAATTTGAAATGAGCCTTTGAATATTTGGATGTTTATTTTTCTATTATTTTTCATTTCTTTATAAATTTGTTCTACATTCTAGGAAAGTTCTGCAATTATATCTTGCAATTATCATTGAATTTTTCTCTTATTCATCCATTACTATATATATTTTTAATTTATAAAAGCTTATGCTTTTTCTCTGACTACTCGTTTTTAGAGCCTCTTTTTTTTTTTTTGTATTGTCCTGTAATCTTGCTGAGAATGTCAAACATGGGTGTTTGAAATTTTCTTCTCCTTTTATCTTCTCTTTCTCCTCTGAATTTCTCAATTTCATTGTTTATTTTCACCTGTGCCTTCTATGTTACAGACTGTCCTCAAATGTCAGCTAATCTGTGGCTATTCACTTCCAAGCATGAGACTTTGAGAAGCTGCCTGTTAGCATCCAGTGGATGAGCAGATGTGGCCCAGTTGTGGCTCTCACTGCTGGATCAACTGGCTGCCCGGCTGCTGAGGAGACCTCTGAATTCTTTTGTATCCCTCTACCCTTCTGCCAAATGGTTATTTTATAGGCTGTAAGTGTTTTAGAGCTAAGATCAGGACACAGGCAGAAGGAATGCTTGATTCAGATCTCAAGTTGAAGATGTTAATTTAACCTGCCTGTTTGCAATACAACACTCCTGCCTCTGGTGTGGCTGGTGTTCTGGAGCCCACAGATTTATATTTTCTGAGAATAAGCCATCAGTTTTTGTTGTTGTTTTGCTTTATGCATTAAGGGACAGTCACTTAGTTTCATAGGATGGTATTTATTATTATAACTGCCTCACTTATCAATTCTCACCTCTACCTGAATAATCAGTCTCAGAAGTGTTACCATTTTTGGCACATAGGGCAACAAACACCACGACCCACAGGTCTGAGTGGGGCAGTTCCCAAGTCAGCTTGGGCAGACAGTCACTACCATTATAGGCATGGTTGGGATGCGCTCAAGGCATTCTCATATCAGATAAAATAAACTTGAAATCAGCAGTGGTAAAAAAGAGATAGAGATGGTTATTTTATAATGGTAAAGGGAGAGATTCAGAAAGTAGAAATAAAAGTCTTAAATATATATGCACCTAATGCAGGACTTCCAGATTCATTAAGCAAATTACTAGAACTAAGCAAAGAAATAAAGAGTAGCATCATCATTGCCAATGGCTGCAACACCCAATTGTCAGGACTGGGCAGATCATTGAAGCAAAAAAAAATAAATAAATCAATAAATGAAAACTAGCTTAAATGGGACTCTAGAACAAATGGATCTAACAAACATTTAGTTTCCCAAGCCTGGTTCAGGAAGAAATAAAACTTGTGAACAAACCAGTAACAAGCAGTGAGATTGAAGCAGTAATAAAACATACCCTGCAAAAAAACCCAAAGACTAGATGGATCCATAACGAAATTTTACAAGACTGATTTTTTCTTGCTGATTTTCCTGAGTTCTACATAGATTCTAGTTATCAGCCCTTTATCAGATGTGTAACATGTGAATATTTTCTCCCATTCTGTAGGTTGTCTCTTTGCTCTAGTGACAGTTTCTTTGGATGTGCCTTTTTTAATTTGTTCAAGTCCCATTTATTTATTTTTATTGTTACCGTGATTGCTTTTGGTGTCTTCTTCATAAATTCCTTGCTTACGCAAATGCATAGAAGAGTTTTTACAACATTTTCTTCTAAAATTCTTATCACTTCATGCCTTAAGTTTAAGTCTATTATCCACTCTGGGTTTATTTCTTTGAGCAGTGAAGATCCTGTTTCAGTCTTCTACATGTAGCTATCCAATTTTCCCAGAACCGTTTATTGAACAAGGATTCTTTCCCCAGTGTATGTTTTACCTGCTTTGTCAAAAATCAGATGGCATTTATGTCTAGGTTCTCAGTCCTATTTGGTTGATCTATGTGCCAGCATAATGCTGTTTTAGTTACCATAGCCTTGTAGTATAACTTGAACTCTGGTAAAACTAGGAAAAATTGAAAGTATTCCTCCCTAGAACTGGTACCAGACAAAGTTGCTCTCTATCACCACTTCTAGTCAACATAGTGCTGGAAATCCTAGCCAGAGCAATCACACAAGAGAAGGAAATCAAGGGCATCCATATGAGGGGAGAATAGGTCAAACTATTGCACTTTGCAGATGATATGATCTTATATCTAGAAAACCTCAAAGATTCTTCCAAGAGAGTACTGGAATTGATAAATAACTTTAGCAAATTCTCAAGTTGCAAAATCAATGTGCACAAATAAGTAGCATTCATATATGTGAACAACAGTCAAACTGAGAACCAAATAAAAGACTCAATAACTTTCACAATAGCAACAAAGTAAATAAAATAGGAATATTTAACTAAGGAGGTGAAGGATTTCTACAGGGATAACTACAAAACACTGAGGAAGGAAATAGCAGAGGACATAAACAAATGGAAAACCATACCATGCCCATGGATTGGCAGAATCAACATTGTTAAAATGTCTATACTACCCAAAGTGATCTACAGAGTCAATGCAATCCTCATTAAAATACCAACATCATTTTTCACAGACCTAGATAAAATAATTCTACACTTTGTATGGAACCAGAGAAGACTTCATATATCCAAAACATATAAACAAACATTTGCTCAATTTCCAATATTGAATCAGTTTTGCCTTCCTATGAAAAACACCATTTGCTCATGATTTATAATATTTTATATAATATTTTATATATGTGTTAACCTCACATGATTTTGAATGGAAGGAGGAAATATTAGGATCTTAGTTTTAAAATATATTTTTTCTGGCCACTAGTTTGATAATAAGCATTAGGAGTAAGTGTGGAAACAGATATTCCAGATTGTAATGTATTACAAAATATCAGATGAATGAGGAATATAACTTAGCCCACAGTAATAACAGTAGATCTATAGAACTATGGTTAGATTTTCATAAAAATTCCAAAGTTAGAATAATATGAATTACTATTGAATTTAATATGGGGTATAAAAGAAAAAGTCAAGGGTTTTATCCTAAGTAATAGGATTGATATCAAAAGTGAAGGGAAAATATGTGGGTGGATTAGAGTTATGGAGAAGAATAAAATTTACTTGTGAACAAATTGAGTGTGAGATTTACATTATGTGTACAGTTGAAGTTGTCAACACAATGTTTAATATATAAGTCTGAAGTTCAGGAATATTACTTAGCTAGTGATTAAGAGAAGTAACATTATTTTCTGATTCATGAAACAAAATGAAATTCCTTTATTTACAATGATGACTTTTTATTATTGTTGTCGGGATGCTAATTTCCATTGCCCTTTTTCTAATAGTAAGATTCTAGTCAAATCAAGTTAGTATAATCACATTTTTATGAAAAAAATATTAAAACCCAGTGAGGATATATTGATACCTGATGAAATATCTCTACCACACAAGAGGGAATCCATCTAGTAATTAGGTGCATGTACTAGCATAGAAATCCAAGATCTTTCTCCTGGCAGTGCAATAGAAATGATGATATGTTCTGATTAGCTAATACCCTCCTGGCTTTAATAGTAAATATCAATAAGAAGTCACTTAGGATTAATTTTTCTTTTTAAATTAGAATCACTGACACCTTGAAATTATCTATAATACAGTTATAATTTTCAATGGTTTATATTCTTTACTATGACTGATTTCTGAATATGTTGTTGACTCAATATTATGTATTTTTTAAGAGGGAACCTCTCAGAAATAAAATATACTTAAGAAAACTCTCAGGTGTTACCTTCATTCATATTTCAAATTATACTTATACTGCCATGACAAATAATAATAAATTTATATTAAACTGATAGCCCAATAATTTATTTATTTTTTTTATTTCGGCATATGATGGGGGTACAGATTTTAAGGTTTCAATAAATGCCCTTTCTTCCCTCCCCCAACAAGTCTGAGTCTCCAGCATGACCATCCCCCAGACGGTGCACTTCTCACTCATTATGTATGTATATACCCACCCCCCTATCCCCTTGCCCAATACCCTATTACTGTAGTACCTATGTGTCCACTTAGGTGCTGCTCATTTAATAACAGTTTGCTGGTAAGTATATGTGGTTCTTGTTTTTCCATTCTTGGGATACTTCACTTAGTAGTATGGGTTCCAGCTCTAACCAGGAAAATATAAGATGTGCTATATCACCAATAATTTAATTTTATCTTCTTGTCTCTTCAAAAATATATCCATATTCAAGCCATGCAACATTGGTTAATTTATTATATATACCTAAAGATTTCCAAAGTGAAATAGGATAATTTAAGTAGTTTTATTTAAACAGTAGCACACTACCCAAAATTAAGTTGTTGCTCTTCTTTAAGCAAAACTAAATATAAATATTTTGGTCATCCACCATCAGTCAAGGAATATTGTATTTTTTAAATGACTTGACTATGTCTTTGAAAATATTTATTCTTACTTCATGTTTAGTGATTTATTTTAATTTATTTATTAAATAAATACATTTCTGATTTATTAAATCAACAATATTTTGACCAAACCAATTATGCATTTTAATTAGCAAGCCAGTGCATGATCAACTGAAGTCATTCTTATATATTCTTTTGTATAAGTGGATGTACATTTTTGCTTAATCATAAAACTACCACATGAGAAACTTAAGAAAATATTTGTTTTGTTATTGCGTGCATATTATTTGTATTTGTGTATTTCAGTGTGGCATTATATTTGATGTAATATATTCTACTCGTATTTGTAATTTATAATAATAAGTGGACAGTCCTTGGAAAATAACAACTAATTTGACAATACTGTATCTAAACTGACACAAAAAAGGAAGACTCAAATTTCTAAAGTACTAAAATCAAGTATAAAATAGGAACATCACTACTGACCTTACAAAAATAAAAAATAATTATAAGGTATTTGACAATAAATTAGGCATCAAAGATGAAATTAACAAATACCTTGAAAGACATAAACTACCCAAACCAGCAAGAAATACAAAATATGAATAGTCTTATCACAAATAAATAAATTGAATTAGTAATCCAATACTTCTCACAAAACAAACAAACAAAAAACCAACCTTCAGCCCAGAGAGCATTGCAGGTAAATTGTGATACACAATTTTTAAAGAATAAAGACTCTTCCTTTACAAACACTGCTAAAATTAGAAGAATGAATAGCTTCTGACACATCCTGTGAGATCAATATTAGCCTAATACCAAAACCATACCATGACATTACATAACAATGAAAGATTTATATATATATATGTGTGTGTGTGTGTGTGTGTGTATACAATATAAATATATGTGTGTTTCCCCTAATGAAAGGAACAAAATAATAATGTCTTTACTACTTCTGTTTGACATTGTACTAGACAATCTAGCCAGAACAATTAAGCAAGAAAAAAAAAATGTGCCCAGATTAGAAAGAAAGGAGTAAAACTAACTTTATTGGCAGATGGTAATAAATATAGAGCAGTAACAGCAATAATAAAATAAACAATAAATATACAGCAACAACTATTGGGACTAATAAACAAGCCTGGCAATGTTGCAGGTTACAAAATCAAAAATCAATTTTATTTGTATGTATTAGCAATGAAAACTCCGCAAATGAAGTGAGAAGACAATTCCATTTTTAACAGCATCAGAAAGAGTAAAATACTTGGAGTTATTGTCAATAAAAGTGTATAAGTCTGGCACACTGAAAACTATAAATCATTGTTGAGATAAATTAAATGAAAACTACATGAATGGAAAAAAAAACCAAGTCATGGATTGGAAAAAAATATTGTTAAAATGGCAATAACACTAAAATTTATTTGTAGGTTCAACAAAATCACTATCATAATACAAACCCCCCATTTTTTCCAGAAATTGGAAAACTGGTACTAAATTAATAGGGAACTGCAAAGGACCTAGATTAACCATAACAATTTGGATGAAAAGAGCATAAACGGAAAACTCACTTTTCCTGATTTCAAATCATACTACAAAGTTACAGTAATCAATACATTGTAAAAATAGTAAGGATAGACATATAGATCAATGGTCTAGAATTAAGAGTCCAGAAATAAGCTTTTATATTTATGATTAATTGATACTCAACAGGGTGTCAAGACAATATAATAGGGAAAATACTCTTTTTTAACAAATGGTACTGGTACAGCTGGCTTTCCACCTGCAAATAAAATAATAATAATAACTTAGACTGCTATCTTAGTAATATGTAAGACTTAGCTAAAATGAATCAGAGAATTAAACACAAGGGTTAAAAGTACAAAACTCTTTGAAGAATACATACAAGCAAATCTTCATAACCTTGGGTTAGGTAACAGCTTATTAGAAAAATCAACACAAGTTGAAAAAGACAAAATAAATAAAGTGGACTGTCTAAAGTTATAACTTTTTCTATCAATGAACATCATCAAATAAATAAAAACTCACAAAATGGGGAAAATATTTTTTAAACCATGTGCTTCATAAGGAACTTTCACTCATAATATGTAAAGAATACTTACAATTCAACAATACTAAAACTACCAAGTAACCCAATTAGTAAATAGACAAAGAATCTGAATATACCTATCTTTAAAAATGTATAATGGTCAATAGCACATGCAAAGAGGATCAATATAATTATTTATTAGGAAAATGTAAATCAGAACCACATTGAGTTATTATGTCACATTTAATAGGATGGCTAAAAACAAAAAGACAAGAGTAAATGCTGGTGAGGATGTGAAGAAATTAGAAATCTCATGAATTGCCTGTGAGATTGTAAAATGGTTCAGCCACACTGGAAAACAGTTTGACAGTTCCTAAACATGCTGAACATAGGACCCAGCAATTTAACTCTTAGAATTATCTCAAGATAATTGAAAGCATATGTCCATTCAAAAATCTGTACATAAACGTCAACAGCAGCATTGCTCTCATAGCCCAAAGTGAAGAAAACCCAAAGGCTCTCACTTGATGAATTTGTAAATAATATGTGGTATTTACATATGGTGGAATACAATTTAGCTATAAAAAAGAATACAATAGTGATACATGCTATATCCTGGATAAATCTTGAAAGCCTTATTCCACATGAAAGAAGCCTGTAACAAAATGTCACATATTATATAATTCAATTTATGTAAAATGCACAAATTAGGCAAATACAAGGAAATTAAAAGAGATTCCTAGTTGCCAGGGCCTGGGACTATGAAATGAACTCTCATACGCAGTGACTGCTAATGGGTATGAGATTTCTTTAGGGAATGATAAAATATCCTAGAATTAGTGTGATGGTTATAAAGCTCTGTGAATACACTACAGATCCCTGAATTGCATAATTTAAGTGTATCTACATATATATGTCTGAACATATATATATATATATATATATATATATATATATATATATGTGTATGTGTGTGTATATATATATATGAGTTATATCTCAATAAGGTTGGTTTTAAAGAAGAATGTGCAAAGTGGTTTATGATAATTTACATGCCTTTCCATTGTGTGCATTCTAAAGTAAAAGTATGCTTTTTATAAATAGCAAACTCATCCCAAATATAATATTCTCTGTAACCTAACAATGAGTGATTTAAAGAGACAAAAATTATTATCCATTAAAATATAAATGCAGCATTCTGAAGATAAAAATACTTCAATTTCTATATCACTAGACAAAGAAGGTTGAATTTAAGAAAGAAATCATTTCTTGTTTAAAATATCAGCAGGTCAACTCAATTGCTAATCTTCATTACATTTTGGCACCATAGAATACAACCGAAAGAACTGTAAGTTTATGCCAGAATTCTTTTAATTAGCACAGGATATGCCAAAAAATGGGGGAAAGTTTTAAACATAAATATAGATATGTGTAAAAATGCCATGCCTTCAACCACAGTTAACTATGTATGTGTTAATTTTATTGTATGCCCCAAAGTAACCCAATATATGGGTTGGGAATTAAATATTTCATATGGCAGAAGTAAGAATTCCTAAGTAACCTGAAGATTTAGAAATTTTCCACAGGCATGGTTTACTGGAGATAGAACCAGATTTTAAGTTTGAGTGGTTGGTATTAAAAACAAACTCTATCATCTATGCACACATATTGTGCTTGCCTTAAGTGTCTGTGCCTCTTTCTTTCATCTATTTATTTAAAATAACAGAATGCCTAGCACTAAGGATTTCTGTGAAGCATAAATGAAAATAAAATGTTGAAAGAGTCTAATATATAGTGAGCAATCCATAAATTTTTGTAACATTAAGTTATTTCAGGTGGTATATAATAAAATGCCATGTTAAAACCATACTGAACATAATAAACACATTTTAATGACTTGGAACATATTTTTATATTTTGAGAAATCTAGGGATCATTCTCATGAACCGCTTATTATTGCATTCTACATACCTGAAAGAAAGATTTTTATATAATGAAGGAAAACTTACAGAGTATTTCTGTATTATGTCTCACTGAACTGGCATAAGCCCAAATTTATAAAAACCTTATTTGGAATCTAGTAATTAAGATAACAAACAGAGATATTTTTTTAATTTTAGCATGTAACATCCAAGCCTCTGTGATTTATAAGGGATCACTAGGCACAACAGAATCAATAGTACTTTTCACAGGACAGATGTTTTTCAAAATAATCCTAAGAATGTAATTTTTGAATACTGAAGGACAAAGAGACAAAGATTGAGTATAGTACTCAGGCAAAATAATCATTATCAAGCAGCATAACAAGTATAAATCATAAATAATAATAATATAACATTTACGGGGATTAAACATTGTTGCATATTAATATTCAGACATATTTTTGTAATGAAATTAAAAAGTTATTCTCTCATGGATCTGAAATAGTTTTCCTGTAACAAAAAAAAAAGCAAAATATGTTTCTTTCCTTTCCAGCTGAATGGAAAAAGTAACATAAATCAAAATGTCATCAGTGAACTGGTAGCCCTGTAACACCAAGCCCATCTCAGCTTTCACAGTGCCTCAAGTGTCACATAGGAAGAGAGACAAAATTAAACCCCATGAGGTGCTGTATAAGAACACTTACAGTAAATGAAGGAATACCCAATCTTGCCCTTGGGGATCCTGTCACTACAAGAGAAATTAAATCACTGCAGATAGGAGTCCATCAAGCTTGACTTCATATCTCATGGTCATTGGTGTACAGCATTCCTGACACTAGATGTCATATTATTGAGCATGAGAAATTAATAGAAATAAATGTACTTTTCCACATATCCCTGGGTGAACATTATTGCTTTCTTTATAAAGTTATTTCCAAGTAATTTCTACAGATAAACCTTTAAGTCTAGGGTTCAATATATAAATCTGAGTATGTAAATTTGAAAAGAAAAATGAAAAAACAGTTTAAGAAAATAAAGTCTCTAGAAAAATGAGGCAATATTGTGCTTTTTGTATTAATAGCATGTTTTACTTCCATATTATATTTTTTCCAGAGATAATTTTAACCAAAATCATGTATATTATTTGCCAGAGAAGGTCTATATAATATGCAATTAGTATGAAAGATGGATCAGGATGATAATTTTACTCATAAAAATATACAGGCTGAAGAGATTTGGGGATTTCATTTTAAATAGTCTTGAGAAAAATTAAGGGAAAAATAAATTCAAAGTTTAAAAATTCTCCAGACTCAGATTTTCTACAGAGGAGATATATATATATATATATATATATATATATATATATATATATAATACATATATATATGCACATAAAATATATATTCATACAAACACATATATAAGGTGGTTATCAAGGAATTTATACTGATTATTTCACTTTTGGAAGTGATTTTGCAATGTACTTGTCATAAATCTCAGTTAAAAAAAGTAGAGCAAGTCTTTCAGGTCTCAGCTATATTTACTTGTTCCTGCAACTAATTGTTACTAAAGTTATGAAAAACATCTTACATTTTATGTTCTCTTTTACTACAGGAAGTTAAAAAATAGAACTATTGCTATGTGTAAATAATGTAAAGCATTCTGAAAGAGTACAATTTATCCACTTTAATTCCCATAAGATTATAAACTGCATTGATGTATTTTGCCATGATTCAATCTGGATATTATTATATCAAAATATGATATGTACTACAAAATTTTTCTTAAGAATTTAGGAAGAGTTTTCTGCCATAAATATTTGTGGAAAATCCCCTAATGTTCAAATAATCAGGGAACAAAATGACTGTGAGTCCATGCCTTAACAGCTTGAATATAGACCAAATATTTTGTAAGGGTTTTTGTTATCAAAATATTTGCAACATAAATTAATTGGCTAAAAATTTAAAAAGGGATCAGTATTTATATTTTTTAAAATAGAAGGTAGTTGACTTATTTTTGGAATTTTGAGGTTAAATGATTCTTCAATACCAGATCTACCCTGCTGAATGAAATGCCAGAATAAGTTAGTAGCTCACTCGAAGATGGTAGAGATATTTTTTTATTTTTTATTTACTCAGGCCAGTGAGTTTTAGGAAAAGGAGAAACTTCATAATAAATCTATGTGAGAGGCAGACATTTTTGTTCTAAATAGGAATAAATTAATAGGAAGAAACAACTTTCCAATCAGAAAATACATGGAAAAGTAAGAAATATAGAAAAATCAATATCATTTGGTATCAGGCTACATTCCAAAGGAATGCACATATTTCATTTCTTTATGCATTCAAGTCAGGAAAAGAGGGGAATATATTAAATCGGAATTTTTTTCAGTGATTGGAATTGTATTTCATTAAAAGAGTCTCTATATTAAAGCTTAGATCCTATTTATGATTTAAATATCATTGGCCTACTTAAGATACTTTTCTAAATGTCATTAGAAAAGTTTTAATTTAGTTGAGAGGGTGCTGATAATCAAAGTATCCTTTCATAGAAGCCTGAGATTGAGGACAGTTATTTCACCTATCTATTGCGGTAGAGTTCATACTTCTTACAGGAAGTGCTATAATATTCTGATTCAATTCTGGTTATAAAATGATTTCAATTTATCATTTGAAAAATTATGCAACAGTTATATGATTCTCATGCCAGAAAATATACTTTGCTAAAAGAGATGAGGAAACCTTATCAATCTAATTTTAGATGTATTAATAGACAAATCAAGTGTATACATAAATACAAAAATGAATTTTCCGAATTATCTGAAGACATTTATTTTTTTCTATTCTAATTTATTAACTTTTTCAGTTTTTATTAGTTTTTCCATATATATAAACATATATGTAATATACACCCACACATATAGGTATATAAGATGATATGTATATATAATTATATATATATTTAGGTGATATATAATATCAAAGGAATTATCAACATAATCAATAATTCCATAAAATTTATATATCAAGGATATGTTTTGACTCTCACAGTAATTTTCAAAGATAATTGTGACTATATTTTCGAAAACATTGGACTCGAGAGGCATTTAATCTGGGCACTTTCTCTGGTTATATTTTTTTAGTCATGTCATGTAGACTACAGATTGGCATTAATGGCATATTTGAGTGATGGAAATTGGTTATTTTTATTTAAAATTTATTATTTTAATTTCCACCATGAAGTATAGAGGTTGAAATTCCAGTTATAGGGTGAGACAGCCTGGAGGTTACATTTTTGACAGGTGCTTATTAGCTCTGTGACTTTGGTAAGTTTCTCAAATTTTCTAAGTCTAAATTCCTATATGTTTAATGTGAAAAAACATAAATAGGTATAGAAATGAAAAGAGATAGGGTTTGGTATGTATTATTTATTAATAGATGCTCTTATGCTAGGTAAGAAAATCAGTAGTTTTCAAATTTTATTAATAGGAATCTATGTTTACTATTCTTATTGTATAGGTCTTAACTGAACAAGTCTTAGGACTCACCTTTAAACTTATATATATATTAGCCTACAGAGAACTCTGAAGAGGTCCAGCAGAGATAAATATTGCTATTTTGGGGAACAAAGTATAACTAAATATAGGTCTTTTGCATTAAGACAGTTTGGGTTGAATGATGTAATCTTTCCAGTCTTAAACACCACTTCTTTCTTAAGCTCAACTACTTAGATTACCTTTATTTATTTATTTATGGCTGTAACTCATTAGGCCCTCTTTCTTCTGCTGCAGTTACATTTATTCCAAAAGCAGATATTCTAGCTTATTTGCCTCTGTATTTTACTGTTTCTGTTTTTATTTTTCAAATAATCAGTTATTATTTGTGTTATTGATACTGTTTACAACCCATACACATAAATTTAAATTTAGTGATCTTGTTTTATCTTTTGATTAAAATAATATTTCTATTATCAGAGTTTTATCTTTTAAAATTATTTTTGCTAAAAAATGTTAATGTATTATTTTGCAAGTCAAATGGAAAGATTTTGTCTGTGGTCTAGTAGCAGTGACTATATTTATCCTCTCCTTATTTAGAAAAGAGAAAATTGGATGAACTATTTGAAACACATAAGAATTACTAACATTTATAGAAACTTATAAAATCAAATATTAAAAAGAATATGGCACAAATGGATCTTTTGTGTTGAAAATTGCATATCTGCTTTAGAAAAGAGTTTGACAGTTTCTTATAATCAAAATTCAAGTTATACAAAACAATCCAGTGATCCCACTCCTAGGCATTTACCTCAAAGTAAATAAATTATCATATCTGATTTATTCATAATAGCCATTTATTTTTATATTCATATTTAAATTCAGGGAATATTATATACATGATACTATTCTAGTTGTATACTTATCCTAATACATTGACAGACTTGATGAATATTCAACATTGCCAGTTGTTAAATAATAACCTAAAAGGAATCTACTGTTTCATATAAAATAGTTCAAAGTCTCAAAGTAAAATGATTCAACAAAAAGACAAAGAAGAAATGCTTTTATTCACAGATGAAGAAATGATTAACATGTGTAAACATGAAACTATAAAATAAATTCTTATATTGGTATAGCAAATAAAATCTTTCCATTAATATTTTCATCACTTTTAATATTAAATATTACTGATTTATTTTACTTAGTTCTTTTTGTTTTGATAATATAAAATTGATATAAAATTTTGGTTAACTTATATGCAAATTTTAGTGCTTTTATAAAAATCCTAAGACAATGTATTTAATAATGAACTAGAGCTTGTTAACATATTTATATGTGAGCACATAAGGTCATATTTTTATATGACTTAAACATGTAACTTGTAAGATAAATAGAAGCATAATTAACAATATGATGATTTTGTACTGATTAGCCTGAGCACTCTGAAGACAGCGAATACTGGATTTAGCTTTTTGTTTCCTGTTTTTTAAGGGATTATTGTTACTACTTTTTTTCACTAGAGGAATTAATTGGATGTAAAGTGAGAAGTGTGAGGCTTTACTAAATGTTTCATTTATCAACCTTTAAGATATCATTTGTTTATAAATTTTTGTTTATTTTTTGTATGGTTTTGTTTTGGTTTAATCTAGGAATCGGTGGTAGGAAAATAGTAACAGTGTATATTTTTCTCATCCAATGAACCATTGTCATTTACAATATGTTTTTCTACCAAATTATTTAAGTCCAAGAAAATATAACAGCATATGATGTTTATTTTTTAAAATAATGTAACCCAAAGGTCAAACAAAAAAAGGGAAAAAACAAACAAACAAACAAACTTTTATCCGGGTGGTGGGCAAATGGGAGGGGGAAGGAGGGGAAGAATTTACACTTACAAAATAGGTGCAATAAGCACCACCTGAGAGTAGGATATGTTTGATGTTTTGGTAAGGTGGGAGGGGGGGTCGTGGGGAGGAATGGCAGGGGCAATATATGTAACCCTAACAATATTTGTACCCCCATAATATGAAAAAATAAAAAAATTTAAAAAAAAGACTATAATGGCATGACACTGCACATGAGGTCATTTTCATGAACAATTTTTTTTACAGTATCTTCATAATATTTTTTTTATTTCAGCATATTATGGGGGTACAAATTTTAAAGTTTCAAATAATGCCCTTGCGCCCCCTCCCCCGACAAGTCTGAGCTTCAAGTGTAACCATCCTCCAGACAGTGCACATCTCACTCATTATGTATGTATATACCTGCCCCCTCCTACCCCCTCCCACCTGCCAAATACCCAATTAATGTAGTTCCTGTGTGTCCACTTAGGTGCTGATCAGTTAATACAAATTTGCTGATGAGTATATATGGTGCTTGTTTTTCCATTCTTGGGATATTTCACTTAGTAGTATGGGTTCCATCTCTATCCAGGACAATATAAGATGTGCTATATCACCATTGTTTCTTAGAACTGAATAGTAATCCATGGTATACATATACCACATTTTATTAATCAACTCATGAATTGATGGGCACCTGGGTTGTTTCCACAGCTTTGCAATTGTGAATTGTGCTGCTATAAACATTCAAATGCAGGTGTCTTTTTTGTAGAGTGTCATTGGATCTTTTGGGTAGATGCCCAGTAATGGGATTGCTGGATCAAATGGTAGATCTACTTATATTGCTTTAAGGTATCTCCATATTATGTTCCATAGAGGTTGAACTAGTTTGCAGTCCGACCAGCAATGTAGGAGTGTTCCTATCTCTCCACATCGACACCAATATCTATTGTTTTGGGACTTTTTGATAAAGGCCATTCTTACTGGAAATAAGTGATATCTCATTGTGGTTTTGATTTGCATTTCCCTGATGATTAGAAATGTTGAACATTTTTTCATATGTTTGTTAGCCATTATTCTGTCTTCGTCAGAAAGGTTTCTGCTCATGTCCTTTGCCCACTTTTTAATAGGGTTGTTTGATTTTTTTCTTGATGATTTTCATGAGTTCCAAGTAGATTCTAGTTATCAGCCCCTGATCAGATGTGTAGGATGTGAAAATTTTCTCCCATTCTGTAGGTTGTCTGTTTGCTTTCATGACTGTTTCATTGGCTGTGCAGAAACTTTTTAGTTTGATCAGGTCCCATTTATTTATTTTTGTTGCCGCTGTGATTGCCTTTGGGGACTTCTTCATAAATTCTTTGCCTGGGATGATGTCTAGGAGAGTGTTTCCAACTTTTTCCTCTAGAATTCTAATAGTTTCATACCTTAGGTTTAAGTCTGTTATCCAGCATGAGTTGATTTTTGTGAGAGGTGAAAGGTGTGGATCCTGCTTTAGCCTTCTACAAGTGGCTATCCAGTTTTCCCAGCACCATTTATTGAATAAGGATTCTTTTCCCCAGTGTATGTTTTTGTCTGCTTTGTCAAAGATTAGATGGCTATATGAGGATGGCTTTATATCAGGGTTCTCAGTTCTGTTCTACTGGTCAATATTCCTATTTCTGTGCCAATACCAAATTGATTTAATTACTACAGCTTTGTAGTATAGTTTGATATCTAGCATTTTAATACCTCCCATTTTGTTTTTATTGCCTAAAATTAGTTTTGATATGTGGGGTCTTCTCAGGTTCCAAACAAAGCGTAAAATTATTTTTTTTATATCTGTGAAGAATGATGTTGAGATTTTAATAGGTATTGCATTGAATCTGTAGATCAGTTTAGGTAGTATAGACATGTTAACAATGTGAGTCTGCTGACACAAAAGCATGGTATGGATTTCCATCTGTTTACATCCTCTGCTATTTCTTTCTCCGTGTTTCATAGTTCTCCCTGTGCAGGTCTTTTACCTCCTTTGTTAAGCATATTCTTAGGTACTTTATTTTCTTTGTTGCTATTGTGAAGTGTATTGAGACTTTGATTTGGTTCTCAATTTGATTGTGGTTGGCGTATATGAATGCCTCTGATTTCTGTGTATTGATTTTGTATCCTGAAACTTGACTAAATTCATTTGTCAATTCCAGGAGTTTCTTGGTTGAATCTTTGGAGTTTTCTAAATATCATATCATCAGCAAACAGTGAAAGTTTGATATCTTCTGCCCCAATTTGGATACCTTTAATTCCACTTTCATGTCTGATTGCTATAGCCAGGACTTCCAGCACTATGTTGAATAGAAGTGGAGATAGTGGGCAACTTTGCCTGGTTCCAATTCTAAGAGGGAATGCTTTCAATTTTTCCCCATTCAGTATGATGTTGGCTATGGGTTTCTCACAATGCAAACAGGAAAACACCACTACACGTACTCATCAGACTGACCTAAATATCAACAAAAGAGACCCTCCTACAAGCTGTAAGGTGAAAGAAGCAAGTTACATACAAAGGAAAACCAATCTGAATAACACCAGATTTCTCAACTGAAACATTACAAGTAAGTAGAGACTGAGGCCCCATTCTCACTCTTTTGAAACAAAATAATGCCCAGCCTAGAATCTTGTACCCTGCAAAACTAAACTTTATATATGAAGGAGAAATTAAGACATTCTCAGATAAGCAGAGTCTGAGGGAATTCACCAAGACCAGCCCTACAAGAAGTACTCAAAATAGTGTTACACACAAAACAGCATACTAAATACTCATGAATGTAAAAACACCCAAAACCTAAAGATTAAATGCAAGATACCACAATGGCTCAAGAGAGAAAACACAGCAACAATGTCCAATCCAACAGAATGAACAGTAATCTGCCTCACCTATTAGTTCTCTCAATAAATGTGAACAGCTTAAACTCCCCACTCAAGATACATAGGCTGCATGAATGGATATAAAAAATACAAGCCAAGTATCTGCTGTCTTCAGGAAATACACCTAACCTGCAGCAATGCATATAGACTAAAAGTAAAGGGGTGGAGATCAGTATTTTAAGCAAGCAGAAGCCAAAAGAAGCCTGGCGTGGTAGTTCTAATCTCAGATGATTTAGACTTTAAACCAACGAAAGTAGTGAAAGACAAAGATGGTCATTATATAAAGGTGAAGGGTACAGTTCGACAAGAAGAGATAACAATTTTAAATATATATGCACCCAACTTAGGTGCACCAAGATTCATAAAGCAAACCTTACTGGATCTAAGCAAATTGATTAACAGCAACTTCATAATAACCGGAGATTTCAACACCCCACTGACTGCACAGGACAGATCCTCCAAACAGAAAATTAATAAAGAAACAATGGACTTAAACAAAACTCTAGAACAATTGGGTCTGACTGACATTTACAGGACATTCTACCCAAAATCGCCTGAATATACGTTTTCCTCATCAGCTCACAGGACATTCTCTAAGATTGACCATATCATAGGACACAAAGCAAGTCCCAAAAAATTTAAAGAAATAGAAATCATACCATGTATCTTCTCAGATCATAGTGGAATAAAAGCATAAATCAAACCTAACAGAAACTCACATTTCTACACAAAAATGTGGAAATTAAACAACCTTCTACTAAATGATTACTTCATAAATGAAGAAATCAGGATGGAAATTAAAAAGTTCTTTGAATATAATGACAATGGAGAGACAAGTTATTAAATCCTCTGGGACACAGCTAAAGCAGTAATGAGAGGAAAGTTTATTTCCATAAATGCCTATAACCAAAAGTCAAAAAGATCACAAATAGACAACCTAATGAATCGACTCAAAGAGCTGGAAAAAAAAGAACAGACCAACCCCAAACTCAGAAGAAGAAGTGAAATTAACAAGATCAAATAAGAACTAAATGAAATCAACAACAGGGAAGCTATACAGAAGATTAATAAAACAAAAAGTTGGTTCTTTGAAAAAATAAACAAAATTGACATGCCTTTGTTTAGACTAATGAAAAGCAGAAAAGAGAAATATCTAATAAGCTCCATCAGGAACAAAAAAGGAGATATCACAACTGATCCCAAGGAGATACAAGATATTTGTGAATACTACAAAAAGCTTTATGCACACAAACTGGAAAATGAGGAGGAAATGGACAAATTTCTAGAAACACACAGCCTCCCTAGGCTCAACCAGGAAGAAATAGAATTCCTGAACACACCAATATCAAGAGCCGAAATAGAAACAGCAATTAAAAATCTTCCTAAAAAGAAAAGTCCTGGCCCAGATGGTTTCACACCTGAATTTTACCACACTTACAAAGAAGAACTGGCGCCTATCTTGCAGAAATTATTCCACAACATTGAGAAGAATGGAAACCTCCCCAACACCTATTATGAAGCAAACATAACCCTGATACCAAAACCAGGAAAGGATGCAACAAAAAAAGAAAACTACAGACCAATATCCCTTATGAATATAGATGCAAAAATTTTCAACAAAATCCTAGCTAACTGAATCCAGATGCTTATCAAGAAAATAATCCATGATGACCAAGTGGGCTTCATCCCAGGGATGCAGGGATGTTTCAACATATATAAATCTATACATGTAATTCACCACATAAGCAGAAAGAAAAACAAAGACCATATGATTTTTTTAATAGATGCAGAAAAATCTTTTGACAAAATTCAGCACCCTTTCATGATAAGAACACTTAATAAAATAGGCATAGACAGGGCTTTCCTAAAAAAGATACATTTTTATGAACACTTTTAAGAAGTATTTCTCAATTTAGTTCATACTATATGAGATCCTTATTGATACAAACAGGGGTTGCTGTACAAGAATTAATTCCCTATTTATTTGGAGAGGTTTCATTTCTTCCATTCTTGTCTCTTAATTTTTCCTCATTTATTCCCTAGTGTTATTTTCCTTTCTTAGGACTCCATCCAGGATACTATTAATATTACATATTCTATTTATTTGTTATGTTTGCTTAGCATCCTCTTGGGTCAGAGGGTTTCAGACTTTCCTTGTTTATGAGGAGCATTGGTCAGATATTTTTTACAATATCCCTATAGTGGAATTTACTGATGATTTTTCTCATTATTAAAATAGGTGATATATATTTTAGGAGGAAAATGGCTGAAGAAAAGTGTCATTTGCATCACATCCTATTAAAAGTATGTACAGCCAACATGATTGATCACTGTTCATGTTGATCTTGAGTAACTGGCTGAGATAGTGTTTGTCAGGTTTTTAATACTGCAAAGTTAATGCTTTTTTTCTTTCCCTTTCAATAGTGTCCTCTTTAGAGATAATTCACTAGATGTAGTTCATACATAAGGAGTAGAGAGCAGTGCTTTCCTTCCTTGAAGGAAAAATGTCTACATAAAATTTTTGAAATTCTTCTGCAAGGGATTTATCTTTTACTTCTATATAGTCATTTAATCAACAGTTTATATTAGTAAGAACTCATGGATATTTGTTTCACACTTTAAGTTGTAATTTTATGTTACTTTATTTTTGTAGTTGCTCAAATTGTTCCAGCTTTAGCTATAAGTTCTTTCAGTCAACTCCTGTGTCTCTTTAAGATACCCTCATTAATGTGTTTGTTGTTCTTTTTGTTGATATTTGGAAACTGTTTTTTAGCACTTCCTTACTTTCTGGCACTGTGAAATATTCCAGTCTCATCTTATATATTTCCTTCTCCCATTCCAGGGCTAACCATTTCCAAGGGAACCTGGTTCCTCATACTGGAGCAAGGTGTTAGAAACTAACTCTAGATTCCACATATGCTGACTGTTAATTGGATGTCATTGCTTATTGGCCCTTTCAGCTTAAAGAGTTAGAATTATATATATAAAATATACATATATTACATGCATATATGTTACACATATGAGTGGTGTGTGTATATATCCTGGCTAGTGTATATACATATAACAATAAACATTTCTGTATATAAGCATTTGTATCTTTATTAAAAGGTGCAGGAGTTCATCATTCATCATTGGTCATTGTGTATAATTTATACATTTTTGTATTTAATTTCTCAATATTTTGAAGAGAATTTTTGCATCCATATTTCTGAGAGATATTGACCTGTAGTATTCCTTTCTTTTAATATCTTTAACTGGTTTGAGTATTAGGGTAATTCTTTCCTCATAGAACAAGTCCAGATGCATTCTTTCTGTTTTATTTCATGGCCTAGTTTCTTGAAAATTGGTATTCTTTATTCTTTAAATGTTTAGTAAAATTCACAAATAGTACCTTTGAGGTCTGCACCTTCCTTTTTTGGAATATTATTGATTTAATTTTCTTAATAGAGATGGGCTATTCAGGTTGTATACTCTGCTTATGTGGATTGTGATACTATGCGTTATTCAAGGAATTTTTCCATTTTATCTAAGTCATCTAATTTGTGGATAGAATTTAAGAGACTCCTTTTTATGATTAAAGAATTCATTAAATCATACATATTAATAACATTAACAATCAAATTATCCAAAAATAATGTAAAACACGCCATAATTCTGCAATGATCAGTATAAAATATTTTGTTCTAGTGATTGAAAGGGTCAATATCGTACACTTTCTAGCAGGTAAATTGTATACAACATTGTTAGCACTAGCACCTATTAATGGTTTTCACAATCTCATGGACTCATAGGAACATCGGTACACAAAACAACAATAGAGCCCTTGTGTCTAGGTGGGTGAGGTAAAGAGATAGGTCAGTAATATCCACGTTACAGTTACTAATAATCTGAGGAGACATTATGTTAAGAAGATTCTTAGTTTAAGAGTATCTAAAAAAATTTACAAACCATAAACCTGAAACTCATGATTTTTACACATATTTACTAAAAAACTAAGGAAAGTATGTATTATTTTTAAATAAAGCAACATGGAAATAAAAATACACTTTTCCTACCTTACCAAAAAAAAAAAAATCTCCACAAAGTTCTATTGTATTATCAGAAAGATTTTACAATTCACAAAGACATCTTCTAATTAAGAAGAGATTCTGTAAGACAAACACTACATTAGCAACTAAGGGAATGACTAGTTCAAAGATGAATTAATTGCCCAATTTGTAGAGGGATGGCAGGTGTAAGAAAAAGAAAAATCTTAAGGAAACACTTACTGATAATTTCAAACTTTCTTTATCATCTTTTGCATTTCAGAGATTAACCTTTTAAAATTATACATGTGGAACTTATATTCAGTTTAATTATTCTGTAGTATAAGTTAATCTCCACTTCGCATTTTGTCAAAATACTGTCTTTATCCTTTGATCATGTGAAATATTTCACACACTCCTCCCCAGTACACTGAGGACTAGGAGCAGCATACTTCATTAGAAATAACAGACAGGTCCCATAATTAAAAATCTTTCTACATAGCCAAGGAAACTATCAAGAGAGCAAACAGACAATGTATAGAATAGAAGAAAATATTCACATGCTACATATTCGGTAATGGGCTGATAACTAGAATCTATATAGAACTCAGGAAAATCAGCAAGAAAAAAATCAAATAACCCCATTAAAAAGTAGGCAAAGGACATGTACAGACACTGTGCAAAAGAAGACAGACTAATGGCCAGAAAACATATGAGAAAATGAACAAAATATCTAATTATCAGGGAAATGCAAATCAAAACCACAATGAGATATCACTTAACTCCAGTGAGAATAGCTCTTATCAAAAAGTACCAAAACAAATGTTGGTGTAGATGCATAGACATAGGAACACTCATACGTTGCTGGTGGGCCTGCAAACTACTACAACCTCTGCGGAAAGCAATATAGAGATACCTCAAAGACATAAAAGTAGAATTACCATTTGATCCAGCAATCCCATTACCCAAAGGAAAAAAAAAGACCTTCTATAACAGGGCTCCTCAAACTTTTTAAATGGGAGGCCAGTTCATCGTCCCTAAGACCGTTGGAGAGTGCGCACTGTGGGCCCAGGACAAGTCTGCTGCTAAGCAGAGCAGGCAGCAGCAGCAAAAGCACTTGGTGGGCCATATAAATGTCCTCAACAGGCGGCATGTGGCCTGCAGGCAGTAGTTTGAGGACGCCTGTTCTATAAAAAAGACATCTACACTAGAATGGCATAACTTACAATTGCAAAGATATGGGAAAAAAACAAGTGTCCATCAATACATGAGTGATTAATAGAATGTGTTATATGTATACCATGGAGTTCTACTCATCCACAAAATCAATAGTGATCTAGCACATATTATGTTATCCTGGATAGAGCTGGAACCCATTCTACTAAGTGAAGTATCACAAGAATGGAAAAACAATCACCACATGTACTCACCATGAAATTGGTATTAACTGATCAACACTTATGTACACATATAGTAGTAACATTCATTGGCTGTTGGGCAGGTGGAGGGGGGAGGAGGGGAGGAGGAGAGGAGGTATATTCACACCTAATGGGTGCAGTGTAAACTGTCTGGGGGATGGACACGCTTGAAGATCTGACTCAGGTGGGGCAAAGGCAATATATGTAGCCTAAACATTTGTACCCCCATAATATGCTGAAAGAAAAAAAGAAAAAAAAAGACATATGGATAAGATTTATTTTCAAAATCTCAGCAAAAGATAATAAACTGTAAAAATTTTCATTACAAAATTTTAAAAGATGGAGTCAAAGAGTTGAGTCGTTACACTTGTACCATTATGATATACAACACAATGGTATGTAATAAACCTGGATTTCAAATTATTGAATGTAGTAAATGGCAACATTTCATTAAAAAGCTGCTCTGCTTTAATTATCTGAAAACTAGTCAGAAAGTTCTGCATTTCCTCATATCAGAAGCTACAGTCTTCTTATAAACAATGGTCATTAAAATGGTTTAAAGCTTAGTGTTTCTGGTACACAATGCAACTTCATTCACATGGTTTTTTTTCAACTCCAACTGAGTAAGACTGGAGCTATTGAAAAATAAGTGTTTAAGAAGCTTGCCAATTAGGGCTCACTTATAATGCACGGTAAATATTTTTAATTCTTATACTTTAAACAAACACTTTCATTACTGAAAGATTGGCTCAAAATGGTTTGATGGAAAAAAAAAAACTAATTGCAACAAAAACTTGGCATTGAATGCCAATATCCCACTGTTTTTTGAGCAAAGAGTACAAAAATCCCAAGGGGCACAAAGCAAGGAATGAAAGGATCTGAAATTCACAACAGCAGGCATTTTCTCTCCCTTTCCTTGGTGGGTTGGGCAGAGAACTACTGGGATAGCTTCATCAAGCCCTGTTCTGAGTCCTCACAACCAGAGTACTCCAGGTATTATATTATACAACCCTTATCTCCTTATCTATGGCTAATCCCCATGGATAAGTCATAGGAGCCAGCTTCTTCTACTTTTGTTTCCTATTACAATATGTCCTTATCATCTCTTAGATCTAGTTCTCATTAAGATAATGGGAGTGGTGGGACAACAGTGCCACACTTCAGGTTACCACTTTGCACAGACATTTTCAAATGATTCAGAACTCACAAAACAAACACTTAGTTGAGGACAGTAAGAGGACCTAATGGGGTCATCTATATGCTCAGATGTATCCTATAAATCTAGATTCACTGGTTTTCCATCTACCAAAAAATTGACAGAATAGTTGTCAAAGAGTGGTGATATACTCTCCGTGAAACACATTGGTGTGTAACCAAGCAGCAGTCAAGTTTTACCTACCTATCCAGATCCCACCACCACATACTGGATGACCTGCCTCTGGGCTACTGAGGACCAAGTTGCTAGGCTGGCTGAGTCTAAAGCCAAAAGATTCTCATTTATGCTAACTGCTACTTGCCTGGCCAGATATTTAAGGACTAGTTCATGCCTATGAAATATTGTTCCTTTGAAAATGAAAGCTCCAGATTAAGAATAACTAATCTAAAGTTTTCTATTAGCTGTCTGACATTGGGAGTTGCCTTTGTGTCTATATGGCACAGTTCTTTCATCTATCCAATAAGTATCCTATGATATAGTTGTGAGTATAAAATAAGATTTTACATGTGAAGTGCTAAAAATAGTGCCTTGGTTGCAATAGTGTTCAATAGATAAAATTATTATAAATTTAGTTACTATAAACTTTTGGTTTCTTTCTCTTTTTATAGCCTGAAATGTCTATTACTAATATTCTCCAGAAATTTATTTGTAAAATCACCTGAAAAAAAAAAATTACCAGCCATTAATTCACTTGAAAGGAAATAGTTAATCCATGTGTAGTCACTAGTCCTTTCTACAGATCACAAAAGTATTTCTGTTTTCTCCTTTCAAGGAAGAACCAGGACAATTAAGGCAATGTTATGTAGGTTTACAGTGAAACCCTATGTCTTGGAGAACTCTAGGAGGGCTTCAGAAACTAAACTGAGATTTGTTCTTCGGGAATAAATAATCAGTAATAATTGACATCTCTCACTCATAACTGATTTTTCATAAGACTATATCCATTTATTCCTAGGATATGGTTCCCTGATTAAAGAACAAGAATAAATCTTTTACAGTTTATTTTGCTTAAAAAATGATTATTTCTCTGAGATCCAGTTGAGATTTTGTAGAGTTGTAAGTGTGGGGACAACTCACTACTTATGAATGGATTTCAAAATTATAGTGACAGTATACTAAACTAGAATAGCAATTACACACAGATTGACCTTTTTAGAGGGCAAATGTATCACTGAAATGGTAATAAATCCACAGTATTAAGCATTTAAAACATCAGATAGTGAATAAAAAAGTATTCTAATCAAACCTTTCCAAATCAGCTGAGAAGGTGTGTAATGAAATTTCTTATCATTGTTTATGCTTTGTTAGGAATGCGCTTAGTATGATAAATTATTTTTCATATATAAAACACAGTCTAGTCAGGGCATTTGCCTGTTCTGAAGGAAAATATTAACCTACTGCTACTTAAGTTATTAATGTTCTCAAGTCCAATGGTACATTAAATTCTCTGTGACCTCTTCAGACTAAAAAAGAAAAAGAAAAGAAGAAAACAAAGATAAATGGTGTAAATTTATTCTACTTAAACTAAATACTATGCTCTAGTTTCATGTACCATTATTTATAAACAACAGCCTAAATCTTAGTTTATTTTTCTCTTAATATTTTATTTTAAAAATCCTTAATAGTACAAAGGTGCCTGCTCAGGTATATGTGTATGAGTTTTTTTAATTTCAAAATATTAAAGGGTACAAATGTTGTGGGTTACATGGATGGTTTTGGCAATGCTTGAGTCCCAGCTATAGGTGTGGCCATCACCCAAATAGAGTTCATTGTGCTCGTTAGGTAGGTTTTTGTCCCTCCCCTCCACACACCTTCCCCATGCTTGATTTTCACTGAGTTTTGCATCCTTCTATGCACATGTGTGCTCATCAATTAGTTCCAATTTAATACCAAGTTTATGTGGTGTTTGTTTTTCCATTCTTGAGGTACTTCACTTAGCATAATGGTCTCCAGTTCCATCTAGATTGTTGCAAAAGGTATTAATTCATCTTCTTTTATGGCTGAGTGGTACTCCATGTATACTCCGTATACATGTACCACATATGATTAAATTACTCATGAATTGATGGGAACTTGGGTTGATTACAAATCTTTTCAATTGTGAATTGTGCTGCAATAAACATTCGCATGCAGGTGTCTTTTGATGAAAAGTCTTCTTTTCCTTTGGGTAGATACCCAATAGAGGAATTGCTGAATGGAATGATAGATCTACTTTTAGCTCTTTGAGGAATACTAATACTAATTTTCATAGGGGTTGTTCTAGTCTGCAGTCCCACCAGCAGTGTATCAGCATTCCTCTCTCTCTGCATCCATGCCAGCATATATTGTTTTTGGACTTTTTAATAAAAGCTGCTCTCTCTGAGGTAAGGTGATATCTCATTATGGTTTTTGTTTGCATTTCCCTGACGATTAGTGACATTGAGCACTTTTACATAAGTTTATTAGCCATTTGTCTTTATTCTTTTGAGAAGCTTCTGTTCATGTCTTTAGCCCACTTTTTAATAGGATTGTCTGTTTTTTTTTTCTTGTTGATTTGCTTCTTTATAAATTCTGTATATTATTATATTATATTAATTATTATTAATTATAAAATTATATAAATTATATTAATTATATTAATATTCATTGGGTGTGATTTGTGAATATTTTCTCCCATTGTGTAGGTTGTCATTTACTTTCTGAATCATTTCCTTAGCTGTGCAGAAGTTTCTTAGTTTAATCAAATCCCATTTATTGATTTTTATTGTTGCCATGATTGCCATTGGGGTCTTTTTCATAAATTCTTTGTCTAGGCCAATATCTACAAAAGTTTTTCCTACATTCTCCTCTAGAATTCTTATAGTTTCAGGCCTTAGATTTAAATTTTTTATCGATCTTGAATAAATGTTTGTGATTGCTGAGAGGTAGGGGTCCTGTTTCATTCTTCTGAATGTGGCTATCGAATTTTGTCAGCACCATTTATTGAATGGGCTTCTTTTTCTTTAGTGTATGTTGTTTTCTGCTTTGTTGAAGATCAGTTGGTGAGTGTCTGGTTGTGTGTGTGTAGCTTCTTAGAATCCCAGATTAA
The DNA here is from genome assembly GCA_008750895.1 of Mirza zaza. Taxonomy (NCBI): domain Eukaryota; kingdom Metazoa; phylum Chordata; class Mammalia; order Primates; family Cheirogaleidae; genus Mirza; species Mirza zaza. The sequence goes on along the minus strand of VSMD01135744.1, from coordinate 6,702 downwards.
ACTATAACATAAATGATGTTGCCTTAGAATGTGTGATTAATTGTTGGCCGATTGACACCAATTACCCTTTGTGACACCGTTACAATTTATTTTTATCATAATTATTTTGAAACCTAGTGTTTTAGCCATTTCCACATATTTCACTTTACCCTTTAGGATAAGTGACCAGAATCAGATTCTGTTACTTATATCCAAAGTACCACAACTAATACAAAATCTTCCAAAATTTATTGTCCACATAGATTCTATTACATTATGGAATTCAGGCAATTGTGACACAAAAAGGAATTTTATAACCTGAAATAGTGTAATAATTTCCTCAGAATATGCCAAGTCTTAACACCTGGATTTCTATTACAGTATATATATTAATTAGTACCAAGTCTTATCTTTTCAGGATATTTTTGTCTTGTTGTTGCTTGATTTGAAGCATCAATAAGAAGTTCAGCGTCGTAAGTTGGGTATATCATATTATCTAAATTGTACATGTTATTGCCCAAAGGGATGTAAGCAATTGTGTGCTAATCTAAAGCAATTAGTTTGGATACAAAAATGAACTATAGGAATAACAACAACAGAAATATCTTCTGTGTTTGCAACTTTTGTGCTTTAAATAGAAAACCACAAATGTAAAGAATAGGAGGTTTCAAAAGTTCCTCTTATGATTTAGCCCAATTCTATTTGAGTTTTAAGTATTTTTATGAACTGTTAAACTCTTGGTAGCCTGCCAATCAATAGTCTTCAAGTGTTATTGCTTACAGAAAATAAAAATCAATAGAGAATTAAGTAAATTGGAGAAACTACAGGAAAATTATTGTCTCTTCAATTCTCTGATCAATTAAGAAGTCACTGTTTAACCAAAGCTAACTATGTCATCGGTTATCAGGGAATTACTAAGAGGTAGCAAAAATGATTGGAAAGGCATTGCATTTAAAATTAGAATATCTAGATTTAGTCTTATTTTGAAACCTCAAATCCTGGTTTCCTCATGGGATAAATGAATGTAATATATCATTCCATGAGCGTAACAGTATTGGATGTATCATAAATGTATATGTACTTTGCAGGGCTTGAGATGCAAAATCATATGTAACTAGTTTCATAAAAGACCTGAGGCTAGTTGTGAAATAAAATAATAAAGAGATTAAATATATCTTTGGAACAAAAAGCCAGGGCTCAGTCTAGACCCTTGAACTATTAGAATAAAAAAAGGAACCATTTATTAGTTTAGATAACATACTGATTTAATTTCTATAATTTATTTTTATTTATTTTATAGTAGTATGAACACTTAACATGAGAGCTACCCTCAACAAATGTTTAAGTGTGCAATTCAGTATTGTTAATTATAGGCACAATGTTATACAGCAGATCTCTACAACTTATCCATCTTGCATAACTGAAATTTTATGCCCTCTGAATAGCAATTCCCTTTTTCCTTAACCCCTGGTGCCTAACATTCTACTCTTTGTTTCTGTGAGTCTGACTATTTTAGATACCTCACATAACTAGAATCATGCAGTATTTGTCATCTGCAACTGGCATATTTTATATAGCATAATGTCCTTCAGGTTCATCCATGTTGTTACATATGGTGGGATTCCTTTTTTAAGGCTGTATAATATCCCTGTGTGTGTGTGTGTGTGTGTGTGTGTGCGCGCGCGCGCGCGTGTGTGTAAAATGTTCTGATTTATTTATCTGTTGGTGGACTGTTATTTCCATATCTTGGCTATAGTAAATTAATGCTTAAACGAACCTGAAAATGTATACATCTCTTCGAGATCCTGATTTCAATTCTTTTAGATATACACCCTGAAGCGGGATTGCTATATCGTATGGTAGCTCTATTTTTAATTTTTTGAGGAACTACCGCACTGCTTTCCATGTGAGCCACAGCATTCTGCATTTCCACCAACAGTGTGCAAGGGTTCCAATTTCTCCTCATTCTTATCAACACTTGTTCACTTGTCTCTCTGTCTCTCTTTCTCTTTCTCTCAATAATAGACATGTTAACAGATGTGAAGTGATATTTCATTGTGGCTTTGATTTTTGATTTGTATTCCCTGATGATTAGAGATGTTGAGTACCATTTCTTATACCCTCTGGTCATGTATATGTCTTCGTTGGAAAAATATCTATTCAAAGTACTTTGCTATTTTTTTAAAAATGGAGTTTTTTGTGTTTTGTTTTTTTTTTTTTGCTATTGAGTTATAGGAGTTCCTTATATATTTTAAATATTAATCTCATATCGGATATATGGTTTGCAAATATTTTCTCTCTTGCTATAGGTCGCCTATTTAATTTGTTGATTATTTGCTTTACCGTTCAGAAGACTTTTACTTTGACATAGTTTAATTAGTATGATTTGTCTAAATTTGCTTTGGTTGTGCACACATTCTCTCTGTCTCTATATATACACATATATACACACACATATATATACACATATATATTTGTATATACATATATACACATATGCACACACATATGTGTGCATATGTGTGTGCATATGTGTATATATGTAAATTTACCCCTTTCCTATAAAGATAAGATATTCGGGACAGATAATTTTGTAAATATACAGATATATTAAAATATCAGTTTTATTAATGGAAGATATTAGCATAGAAATTAATAGATCCCTTTTGTGTATAATGTCTGTACACTACCTATAATTTTTATTTTTTAATTTTTAAGAGAATAATTTTTAGAGAAGTTTTAATTTACAGCAAAGTTGACGAGAAAATATGGATATTTCCCATATATCTCCTGCCCCCACAGTGCACAGCCTCTCCCCCTATTGGCATCCTGGGCCAAATCATTATAATTTTAAATATAACGTAATAATTATTCATTTTAATGACTTTGAAATGGTTGATGGTGGAAGCATTGAGATTCTACTACCCTGTATATAAGCACTTACAGTGCCCTCATATTGTTAGAACTTTTACTCAGAATGTCTGGAATGACAAGATGTGAAGGAAAATCTGATATTAATAGATTATCTTAGTTATTATCTCCCTGTCAAAGATATAAATGAATGACTGGTTATTATAACCCAAAGCCTAATGTTTTCCTTCCATTGCTATTTTCCTTAGTCTGCTTTTGGCTATAGCCCACTCCTGCTTCAATCACTTTCTGGCAAAATCACTTATTTTATCTTCCTGTCTCTTTCATTATATTGTTCATCATGCAACAAAATGATTATGCCACTTCCATTCTTAGAGTTCTAAATGGAATGCCATTGCCCTCAATTTAAAAATCATATCTTCAACATATAATATATGGCTTCCACCTCTTCAGCTTTATTTTGAGCCATTCTTCTCACTCTGCATGGTATTCTTTTCTTTATTTCTATGACATGCTACACTCTCTCAAGGCTTCAGTATATCATCCATTATCTTTTCCTTTCCTGGGACATTTTTCTTCTATCATGCCCTGCTCTCCACACATAGACCAGCTTGACCAAGTTAAATTCTTCCTTCATTTTTCAACTTACAATTCAGTTTTTCACTATCTATATCATTTTAAATACCTTCCTCATACATTGCCATAGCATACTGTTTTCTCTGTACATTTCACTTGTCCAAATCATTTCCTCAATTTTTGCCATTTTTTGTTGATTCCAAACTTTATGAATTCACTTTTTCCTTATCAACTATTAAAGTGCCTTGAACATAATTTATGCCTAATTACTATTTTAAAAATTGCATCAAAGGCTATAGGGAGCTGCTGAAGGCTATAAGCAATATAAAGACATACTAAGTAAATTGAATAAATTGAATATAGAAGATGCACATTCAGTATTCATTTACAAGTTCTACTTTCCTTCCTTTTAACAGAGAAGCTAGAAAACATAAATCAACTCTCATAGATAATCTTTTGTTAGAATTCTGGTTGTAAATTATGTCCCACCAATTAAATGCATTTATGAAATTTTTTTTGCTTTAAAATTTTGTACTAATGATTAAAATTGCAGATATGTGAGTTTCTTCAGGCAATTTTGGTTATGGGGTCTGTGCTCAGCATGCCTGCCTCAAATTTTTCTCTTCTGGGACAGAAAGAGGAAGATATGTGAGCAAAGGAGAGGTGGCTGACTACCCCTTTTCTTTTTCTGAATTTATTAATTGCAGCTTGTTTGTTTTTTGCCTTCACTCACTAATTATAAAGGTAACTTATTGAATCCCAATACTCAGAGCCTCAAACATTGTATAAGCAATTATATTCCTATATTAATAATTTTGTCCTAAAATATTGAGAGTGATTGCTCTTTTTTTATATCAATTTTCAGTAGCAAAGGATTGGAGGCAGAACAGAGGGCTGGGGAGATTAAACCATTGCAAATAATACTTATTTCTTATAATTATAATGCTGTGTTCACAAAATATATTCAGGGTCTGATACTGTAGGCTGCTGAATTACCATATAAGTATTGTTTAGAATTAGGAAACTTATGAAATAAAGTTGGATTGTGAGAATTGCAAAGAGAACTTTGCAGATGAATTTAGATAACCATGAATATAATTACATGATGAGCTACATGGTGGGCTGGTCTTGGCTTATTTATAAAACATGTAGTGAGTGCTCCTAGGGGAGTCACCTTATGGGGGAATGGCAATTGACTTCATGCCACACGTCGACTATTCCAAATGCCTTCACATCAATAAGAGGGCTCAGATCTCGACATATCCTCAGGCAGAGCAGTGCAAAGTTCTACCTGAGATACAAAACTATTATAGCATTATTTTCACCTAACCAGTAAAAATCTGAATAATATTTGTAGAAGTTGATTTTTTCATTTGTTACAATCATAAAGAAGAAACATATTTTGATAAGGCAGAAACATATCTATAAAGGTGTACTAAACTGATGTTCTATGTTCAAAGCATTAATTTGAGTATCGGCAAGTGGTTTTTTAACTATTAGATAGTTGACTAAAATTTGAGGGAAAATACCAGAAATCCCTTCTCCATTATGATATAATAAAGGAAAAGGAAAAGATTAATAAAATGTAAATGTTCAAATAGATCATAATGTAAAATCCTCTTCTCTTCATCTTAACTATACCCATCATCAAAAGAACCTAAAAACATAATTCAGCAAGGTGATGAAAAGTAGATTGCAGAAGAGAATACCAGCCTCCTTAAAAATCTCTGCCATGGCTATACTTGCACTTTATAAAAGGTACTAGGGGACAAATGGGATCCTGAACATCAGAAGCTAAAAGGCAGCCTATGATTACCAGGTACTTTACTGTAACAATCAACTGTGTTGATCAGTTATCAGAATGGTTTTATACAATGATATTTCTGGAAGGCAGTTAATTGGATAACTGGATTCTTAGAAGTAAAAAACACTGCCAACTTCTACAAATCTTATTTGAATAAAAGAAATAACTCTAAAATTAGTAAATAAGGTCCAGATATTACCCACTACAATAAAGTAAAAACTCCTTCTTTAAACAGACATGGATTAGTTCATAGATTCAGAGGGAGAACAGATTTAGACTCTTGAAGAAAGATTGTATGACAATGCCACAGGGAAACTCTGCAAGTCTTTCATCATTTGCCAGATATACTCAAGTCCATTTCCAAGGATAGAGAATATGGAGAAAGGGATATACTGAGATGTTTGTACAGTTACTTAGATTACTGACTCTGCTTCATAATTAACTAATAAAAACATGGAATACTGCTAACTTTCCTGGATCAGAGAAAGTGAGCCTGTGGAGATCATATGATAAATGAGATATTGGCCTATTTTCATCTCACCGTGGACCTAACATGTCCATGAACTCATCCTGTGTTTACTTTACCAACTCCTGAATCATAAAGTTACCAAACCAGTAAATCTCAAAATCTGATGCATGTTGTTGTTTAAAACAGTTTTTAAAAATAACACTGAGATTTAACTTGTTTATTTTTAACTGGGTTGTCATTGGCACTGATGACACAAATGCAACAATATATAAATCTCCTGGAAATTAGCACAAATCAAAACCATAAAATGGATGGTAATAGCAAGTCATTGCATTCTTCCCCATCATGTATTTGCAGTACACACACACACACACACACACACACATAAATGGCAACTTCACCTAAGGATGGCCTAATAAAGTAGCAAAAATTGATAGTTTTGTTAATTTTTCACCCTATATTACAAAACTGAAAGTATGTAAAATGTATTTTTGTTACATATCAATTCTCAGTCATTGCCTAGAGAAAAAGCACTTGTCCACCTGTTTCAGTTACAAGCTGAACTAGCTTTTTATTTCACTGAAAAAGATTTTCACTTGAATGAATTGCTGGCAGAAAAATTATAGTGGTTAAGATTTAGGCATTTGGCTGATATTTATTTGAAAATAAGTAAAGTGAGTCTGTCTTTTAAAAAAATAAATTGAGTGCTTTTGTTGCCAAAGATACAATTCTAGCTTTCAAGTGGAAAATTAGAATTGTGTAAAGCTTGTATCTGCCACCATGAGCTTGACACTTTCCCAATATTTAAAGGTCTTTTAAAATAAGATTTGTGGTGGTATTTATGAATGATATTTTTGATGTTTCATAATAAATTGTGTCATAATTCAAATGATCCGCATAACACCCTGAATTAATATTTCCAAATGATCTATGCATAATGTTACAAAATCATGCAAGCATAAAAGATCCATTCAAAGTGCAGATGGGCTAATGTAACAGAGTA
>VSMD01135742.1:0-47902 GCA_008750895.1 Mirza zaza | reverse complement strand
GCCTGTAATCCTAGCTCTCTGGGAGGCTGAGGTGGGCGGATCCTTTGAGCTCAGGAGTTCGAGACCAGCCTGAGCAAGAGCGAGACCCCATCTCTACTATAAATAGAAAGATATTAATTGGCCAACTAATATATATATATAGAAAAAATTAGCTGGGCATGGTGGCACATGCCTGTAGTCCCAGCTACTTGGGAGGCTGAGGCAGCAGGATTGCTTGAGCCCAGGAGTTTGAGGTTGCTGTGAGCTAGGCTAACACCACGGCACTCACTCTAGCCTGGGCAATAAAGTGAGACTCTGTCTCAAAAAAAAAAAAGAACAAATTTAAACATGAAAACTCAAAAGAGATTGTAAAGGATTAAAAAATGTTACATATTCATTTTGGGATGAATTATTTACATTATTCACAAAATGATTTAAATATGGTAATTAAAATCTTTCAATAAAAAGACATGGAACAGGGAGTTGATAAGATGTAAAAATTTTTAGGTCTCATTATTGTTTATCAGTAATGAATATATTATGGATGGAATGATTCAGTAAGAACAACTCAGAAACTATCATGAACCAATCACTAGCCTAGTAAAACTAGGGCTTCTGAGAACTTTCATCCCATGTACCAACTAGAATAAAATTCGAAGGTCATTCTACAAAAGGCAAAACACTGTAAAATCTTGCTTGAAATTGTTCACAGGCCTGGAGTGGTGGCTCACAACTATAACCTCACCACTTTGTGAGGCCAAATCAGGAGGATTGAGGCCAGGAGTTTGAGACCAGCCTAGGCAACATAGCAAGACCTCATCTCTACAAAAAAATTAAAGATTAGCCAGGCATGGTGGCACATGTCTGTAGTCCCAGCTACTTGGGAGGCTGAGGTAGGAGGAGAGCTTGAGCCCAAAAGTCCCAGCCTAGGCAACAAAGTGAGATCGTGTCTCTAATTTTAAAAATACATATTGTTCAAATAAAAGAAGAATCTCTACTATACCTACTGTCTAAGACTCAGCCCCTCAGCCAAAACCATGCATGTTAAGAGACCACAATTCATACTCTAAAACACAACTCGTACCTCCATTTCTTCAGATTCGGCCTTATTTTCCGCTGGTGTTTGCTGCTGTTGCTCTTCAGTATGAGCTTCCTCCTGGTCCACTTGCATCTTCTGCAAAACAGGTCAAACTAAATCCTGAGACTAGGAAATATTAATACTAACAAACACTAAGCAACCTTAATGGCACACTGACAAAGTCACAAGGTATGAAATTCCTGCTGAATTACCAGCAATCAGAAGACCTAGACTCAAATTCCAGGTAGGCTAGATATTACCTAGAACACAGCAGTTTTCCTGACTGGATCTCAGTTAACACGTGTGTACTATGGGGACAGCTTGCCCTGGCCTGCCCTCACACAAACAAGAGTGACTGTGGAATTGCTTTGTACACCATAAAGCACTCGTACTTCAGTGTGGCATCATCTAACACAATCTACAAAACACAATCTGAAGACAGTGTTAAGTTTCTCCAAGCTTCCGCATGAGTAGCTTCTCTCAAAAGTTACGACTTTTTCAAATAGTTCCTAAATTGGCCTTTCCATCCTCAAAAGTACAATCACTGCATGTGTTAGGAACTGAACACATGGAGAATTCTGTTAAAATTACAAAGCGTAATAATGAAGGGAGATGTTTGTGGAGAGCCGGAACAAGCTGTTCTCAACACCTGCAGCGTATCAGAAGGACCTTCGAGGCTTTCACAACTACCGGAACCCGGGCCCCAGCCCAAACCAATTCCTACAAAACCACGGCACAAGACCCAAGCATTTGTAGTTTTATCAAGCTGGCACCCAAGGAGGACAAGACCTGCTGCACAGCTCCAACAAATGAGTATACAATCTATTCTACTTGTGAAAATAATCAACGGAGACTCAAAGCATTCTTCAATAAGAATTCTTCTTCAACAAGATAATAAGATTTAATAATAATAAGCATAAGCATTCTTCAGAAAGAATTAAAAGGGTAACTCAGTTGAGAAGTGCATGGTCTGGAGGGAGGCGTCAACTGAGTGAAGACCTCCTGCTAGTTTACCTGTGTTGGGGGAAAGGGACCCTCTCTCGCTTAGCAGCTCTGTCTGTCACAATGTTCCTCCCTTGTCCCCAAGTCAACTTGCTAGAATCCTAGGCAAGTCACCACTGAGCCACCGAAAACGGTATGAAACGTCCAGATTACCTCTTCTTCCTTCAAGTTCTGATCTGTCTCCATCGGCTCCTCGTTTTCCTCGGACTTGTGCACCTCCACCAGGGACGCGCTGGACACACTGAAGATGCCATGGACGTTCACTCGAACCTTGACTTTCACTTTCGAACTGGAGCCGTCCGACTGAGGAGTGACTTTCTGAACGGAAAACTGAGCTGGGGACATAGGAAAGACAAAAGGGGAACACATAACCTAAGAGGATAAATCCAAACAGGAATATGTGCCCACAATGCCAGGCTATGTCCATGTTCCAATGACAGGCCAGTAACCAACACGATGCTTCAAAAATAAACAAAGTGGATACTCTCAGAATCTTACTGTCAGATGTCTCCTTCCTCTTTCACATGGTCTTTTATTATCCTCTCCCAATTGAGGGCTCAAATATCTCCTAATTCGTTCCTTTCTTCCCGTCCCTCATTTTAATTTCATCTTTATATGCTACTAACAGATAAATTCCTAAAACAGATTTCTCATATTCTCCTCTACTGAAAAGGAAAAAACCCACTGATTCCACATGCTTCTGTCACTTATCAAGAAACTGTCGTTTCTAGATTCAGTTACTATATAAGTGTTTTATTTAAGTTTTCTTGATTCCAACAACTCTGCAAAGTATTAAATATCATCCTTATTCCTGGCTTTACAAATGAAGAAACAGAGTTAACTTTCCACAGCTTCTAAGTGCCATTCAGGATGCTCCTAATACTTTTACCTATGTATGCTACGTCTTTACACAGTGAAATTCCAGTTTCTCTCTCTTCTCTACAAGTATTATTTCTAGATAAGGGTTTCCCAGTCTACAAATCTCTAGCCAACACGGTTCCAAAATCTAGGATGAACTGATACTGTACCACAATCTTCTAACGATTTTCTGTGTACATCTTCTACTTGTATATTAGAGCCAGAACAGAATTTAACTCCTTACAGTATCTTATACAAAGCATAATCACAATATGTTATTACCTGAGAAATACTGCCCACATAATAGGAGATCCAATTACATAATAATTGTCCGACTGGTTCTTAACCTATTAAGACTGGAAGAAGTTTTCTTTGGTAATCTAAGGTACCTAAATTTCAGAATATTCCACACCTGTTCGTTCTGCTATCCTGGTTCTCCAGGTAAATATAAGCTTTCTTTTTTTTTTTAATTCGCAACTCTTTACTTACCTATAGCAGGATCTGGATAGGGTAAATCCCGAGGAAAGCTGTAATAGGCCTCAAGAGTAAAAGGTTCTTTTCTATAAAACGTTAGGACTTTAGAGAAAGGAGCAGCATGATTTTTGGGGAAGACTTCACAGTCACTGAATGGAGGAAAAAGACAAAAATACACAAATTCAGGATACTGTTACCATCTTTTACCCATGTTATGTAGTCTAGGTCTGTTTTTACCCATGTATTCTACGATTATAGTTACTGGATAGTCCTAGTTTTTCTCTCTTCTCAATTGACATTATTTCAGGTTATAAGAGTTTGGCACAGTGGCTCATGCCTGTAATCCTAGCACTTTCAGAGGCCAAGGTGGGAGGATTGCTTCAGGCCAGAAGGTCAGGACCAGCCTGAGCAAGAGACCTTGTCTCTACAAAAAAATAGAACAATTGGCCAGGCACAGTGGCGCACGTCTATAGTCCCAGCTACTCAGGGAAGCTGAGGCAGGAGGATCATTTGAGCCCAGGAGTCTGAGGTTGCAGTGAGCTATAATCAAACAGAGTACCTCTAACCTGGGTGATAGAGCAAGAACTTGTCTCATTTTAGGAAAAAAAAAGAATTTCCAAGAATCTTTATAGATCAAGTGTAAGAAACTAAGAACAAATGTATTTATTCTGAATACAATCAGTGATTACTTTGCTTCATGCGCTATGACAAAATGTTATAGATTTGCATAAGTTGAAATGGAGTCAATGTATTACTCAGGCTTAACACTGAATTAACTTTAAGTATAAAAATGATTAACAAACATTACCTTGACCCTTCTTCAGCTGGAGAATTCCATCTCAGAGAGATTGAATATGGTACTACGTCAGTGATAGAAAATTCTCTGACTTTGAAAGCAGGCGATAAGATTGCACACTAGAATAGTAATTTTTAAAAATTCCATTTAACAAGTATAGACATAAACTGAAAATATTACTAAACCTACAAATAATGACCTGAGAAAACCATCAATGGTCTTTTATAAATATTTGTATTAATAATTTAATGGTGTATAAACAGTTTTACAACCTTCTATCATCTGTAAAATTACTTATATAATCTACCTACTGCTTATTATTTTTCCATTGACCTCCCCAACCCTTATTTAATTGATGTACGCTACTTCATAATGACATGCCAAATTCTAACAGCATTTCAGGCTCAAAGTTATCTCTGTTTCTAGTCAATTAAGTCATCTTACTACATGCTACAAAGTACAATTCCTTTTATGAACATCACCTCTGCTGTCCATTTTAAAACAAAGATTTCAGAATCTTACACCTTGAGATCTCCCTGAGGTAACCTCGGGTTATTAGTTAGGTACATAAACCACTGTCATCTTGTTGCAATGACTTATAAATGGCTACCTATGAAAGGAAGAAAACTCACCTGCAATGCACAGCCTCGAGTAACAGCTTCATCAGCATTCAGTGTTGTGCTCAGTTCTTTACCAAAAAATTTGCTGATCTTCTCTTTCACTGCAGGGATTCGTGTAGCACCACCAACTATCTCCACTGCATAAATCTCTTCTTTCTTTAACTCTGTTTTTAAACAATTAGACATTTATATTAAAAGAATCTTTAAATTAGCATTTTACAACGAAATAAAACAATAATATCCTGTACTAATGAAATCATTCACAGATGCATAGCAAAACTCCTTCACTCCCTCACCCCCACAACACACACACACAGATGTGTGGCTTCTGGAAACTAGCAGGTGTTTTGATTCTCTAAATAATGGGGGAAAGGTGGCAAAACAATAATGGGATTTAGGAGGTGAGGGCCAGGAATATTCAATATTCTATAATGCACAGGTCCTGCAATCTCTACTGAATCTCAGGCAAAGAACTGTTAAAATATGGATAGATCAAATGTTCAAGTGAGCTAGCCATAGGGAAAATAAGAGGGCCTCAAAATCATGGGTTACCCTGACCTGGCATGAATGAAAGGGATTTAGAATCTAGCTACTCTTGTGCTCTCTTCAGAGCATAAACATAATTCATATTAAATCACAGGTATAGTCTCCTCATATTGAAACAATGTACCAAGGGTCTGCTGTTGCTCATAAAATATCTAACAACCACTAACAATTTCTTGAGAAGGGCACTTTAAAGAAATGTGCTGTCCCAGTGTGGAAAGAATGTGCTCATCTGCCATAATCACTCTGATTTAATAACAAAGCCTGTTCCAAGTTGACAGTACACCTGAACACTGACACAGCAACCAACACAATGAACTCTAAGTCAATACTTTGTCAAAGGTTTTATGAAAATTAGTAATATAGTCCTAAATCAAACAGCCACCTTTTAACCTGAGACAAAATTCCTGCATCTTGTTAAATAAGTATGTAATTATCATACCTTCCCTCTGTTGTATCTCTCATTCAGCTAAGTAAGGATTCACTGGCAGAATAGTTTACAAAACTATCACATCAGCATTGCAAAAGATAACTTTTACCACCATGAAATAACTGAAATGCTTATATCCATCTTTTAGTCTGAATTAGGTTTCTTGGAGAAATTTTTATCAGATTTCCATGAACACTTATCAAAAGATCACAAAAGACACTTAATATAGCACTGCAGTAGTTCCTATGATAAAAATTTGTATAACTGCTTGGAAAAAAAAGTAATAAACAACATTTTCCAGAGAGTCTGCGATACACAAACAATTCAATCACGAGAATACTTACTGGCTTGATCCAAAACACTACGAAGTGGTGGCTCTACTCTAGCTAACAGATCATCACACATCTCCAGAAATTTTCCTCTATTTAAAAAAAAAAAAAAAGGTTAAATCACATTCCCCTTTTATGTGCAATAGAAGGCTAAAATCAAACAACAAATAGCACGTGTTGGCAAGATGTGGAGAAACTGGATCCCTCATACATTCTAAGGAAATAAAATGAAAATGGTGCAGCCACTTTGGAAAAGTGTTTGGCAGTTCCTCAAAATGTTAAACAGACAGTTACCATATGAGTGAGCATTTCCACTCTAGGTACAGATCCGAAAGAATTGAGAACACATGTTCACAAAAAATATTGTACATGAATGTTCACAAGCAGCTTTGTTCACAACAGCCAAAAAGTGGAAACAACCCAAATGGCTATCAACTATACTCAGCAATAAAACAGAACGAATACAGTAAAACGAACTGATACATGCTACAACATGGATTAATACTCAGAAAATGCTACGACATGAAAGAAGCCAGTCAAAAAAGAACACATTATTAGGCTCCGTATATATGAAATGTTCAAAATAAAGAGACAGAAAGCTTAGCGGCTGCCTGGACAAGAGGGAGGAAGAGACCCATTAGCTAACGGGCACAGGGTTACATTTTTTTTTAATTAAGACTTTTTTTTTTTGCGTGTGAGTTTTAGGTTTACATAGAGTTGAATATAAAGAGAATTCCCACACATCCCTCCTCACCCCCAGTCCAGCCCCCCTATTAATATCCTGCATTACTGTTACAGTATGTTACAATCAATGAGTCAATGCTGATATACATGACGGCTTCCACTAGGGCTCTGAGTTATGACAAATGTGTAAATACCCACATTCCAGTACCAAACAGCCTAGTTTCACTGCCCTAAAACTCCCCAGTGCTCTACCAATTTGTCCCCTACTTCATCTCTAAACCCAAGGCCAAGTGCCGATCCTTTACTGTCTCCAGTGTTGCCTTTCCCAGAATGCCGTACAGTTGGAACCACAGTGTGTACTTTTCAGATCGGCTTCCTTCACTTAGCAATAGGCACTAAGTTTCCTCCATGTCTTTTCACAGCCTGATAGCTCAGTTAGGGTTTCACTGCGAGGTAAAGAAAATTTTCTAGTATTCAGGTGTGGTGATGGCGGCCCTGCTCTGTGAATATACTAAAAACCACTGAATTATACATTTTAAAAGGTTGACTTTTATAAATTACATCTCAATTAAAATATATATACACACACACATATATATATAATAAAGGTATATAGAATACACCCTCCATAATGACAAAAATTAAAACACTGCTAATGCCAATATTGGTGAGGATGTGTAGTAACTAGAGCTCGTACATGTTATAAAATTAGTATGACAGTCTTTTCTTTTTTTAGACAGTCTCGGGCTAGACTGCAGTGCCATCATCATACCTCACTACAACCTCAAACTCATGGGATCAGGTGGTCCTCCTGCCTCAGTCTCCCAAATAGCTGGGAGTACAGGTGTACACCACCACACCTGGCTAATTTTTTCTATTTTTAACAGAGACAGGGTCAGAGTCTTGCTCAGGCTGGTCTGAACTCCTGACCTCAAGTGATCCTCTTACCTCAACTTACCAGAGTGCTAGGATTACTAGCATGAGACCTCGTGCCTAGTCTGACAGTCTTACTTCTAATACCGTGTTTCCCCTAAAATAAGACAGGGTCTTATATTTATTTTTCCTCAAGAAGACACCCTAGGGCTTATTTTCAGGGGATGCGTTATTTTTTTTAAGTACGGTACAACAATCTACATTTATTCAAACATAGTGAAGTCGTCTTTTTCTGGAACATCATCATAACTCTCCAAACCCCGAATTCCATCCTGAATTTCTTGCGACTCTATTTCCTTTAGAACCATTGGCCCCAATCTCTCATGTTGAGCCATAGAGCTCTCACAGGGCAGATGAGAAGGGCTGTTGGTCTTCTTTACCACTCTGCAACGAAATGCACGGGTTGTGCAGATGCGCTGCGTACCCACGCCCATCGCTAGGTCTCATTTTTGGGTAGGGCTTATATTGTGCAAATGCTTAGAAATCCTGCTAGGGCTCATTTTATGGGTAGGTCTTACTTTCGGGGAAACACAGTAGCAAAAAAAAACCTGGAAATAGACAGTGCCCGTCAATAGAAGAAAACAGTAAACATACAATGGCATACTAGTTAGCAAGACAGGAGGAGGAAGAAATGATATACCCAACAACTAAATGAATCTCAAAAATTTTATGCTGAGTAAAAAAGGCCTCACACAAAAGACTACATACTATGAGATTCCATTTATAAGAAGTTCTAGAACAGACAAATTTAATCTATGGCTCAAAAGATACAAAAACCACATCAGTGATTACCTCTGGGGGAGGGCAGCTGGGAAAACTCTCTAACACAACGATCTATTTCATGACAAGGGTACCGGTTACAAAGATGTATGTATTTGCTCAAACTCAGCAAATACGAACTCAAAACTCCAGTATGTCATCATATAAAAATACACCCCAAAAAACCCACTGAATTACGGTTAATATGCAAACTTTAGTATTTTGGGAAAAGCACACAGATTTCTGCAATTTACTTCAAACTACGTCAAAAAGTAAAGTTGATGAGTATACAGAAGTGTGGATGACGAACAAATATTGATGCATGATACAGCAGGTGCAGTAAAATGTTTTCAGGAGAATCTGAGTGGTGGGATGAGGGTCATGCTCATGTGAAATCCAGCTCTGCTGCATGTCTCAAAGTGGTTTTTTTGGTTTTTTTGTGTGTGTGTGTACTGTAGGCCTGGGACGAGTCGGCTGCTAAGCAGGACAGGCAGTGGTGGCAAAAATACCCAGAGAGCCGGATAAATGTGCTAGGCGGCCAGCGGTAGTTTGAGGATGCCTGCATTAAAGCAAAGTTTGTAACGTTGGCACTACTGTTGTTTTGGGCCAGGTAATTCTTTTCCTGCAGGACAGGGATGGAGGCTGTCCTCTGCATCTATCTTCTAGAAGCCAGGAGCCCCCATCCCAGTTGTCACACCAGAAACTTCTCTAGCATTGCCAGATGTCTACCGTGGGGCAAAATAGCCCCTGCTTGAGAACCACTGCATGAGACAGACAAGCTTGTGACCCATGGAGATGGCTGCTCTGAAGAATCAGATACACCACTTGCCTTTTGGGTTGCCTTACAATGGGCTGGCAGGAGACAGGTAATGATTGATTTGGAGCGGGGGATGGGGGGGAGAGGGACATGGATACAGGTGGTTGCAGAGCCCAACATAGGCCCTTTCCCTGGCCTTGGCAGGAGGCTTCCTAGAAGGTCAGATTAGAATCGGTTCCATTCCCCAGGGTCACAGTTTCTGTGGCAGGGACAGGGAATCAGATAGCCTGGGTCTAACTTGGTTCTTGGAGAATGGCTCTGGAGGACGGAGACAGGAGAGAGGAAAGCCGAGTACAAGTCTAGATAATTCCTATGAGGCTTCGGAGGAAGACAACCTGGTTAAAAGTGTCCATGATTAAAAACATGAGACAACAAAGACAACCTGTCTCAAAGTGTCCATGATTAAAAACATGAGACAACAAAGAAGCAGAGAAGATTCTAGGAAGATTGCAGCAGCAGTGGGAGGGGTTTTTGGTAGTTTCTGAAGTTTTTAAAGTTTTATTAAAATATAATTCATGCATCATAAAATTCACTCATTTTAAGTGTAAATTTAGAGTCGTGCATCACAATCAATTTTAAAACATTTTCATCACTCTAGAAAAAGAACATTTTCATCACTCTAAACTGTTTTCTCCAACCCCTACACACATCCCTCAGCCCTAGCCAACCACCCGTCTGCTTTCTGTCTCTATAGATTTGCCTCTATCTGGACATTTCATATAAACAAAAGTATCAGTCATGTGGTCCTTTGCAACTGACTTCTCGCATTAGCATGAAGTTTTCAAGGTTCATCCACGTTTTATTATGTACCTATACTGCATGTTTAAATTTCCAAATAACATCCCACAGTATGAACATACATTTGTTCATCCACTACATCAGCTGGACATTTGGGCTGTTTCCACCTTTTGGCTACTATGAGTAGTGGTGCTACCATTTCTCTTGGGTATATATCTACAAGTCCAACTGCATGGTAATTCTATGTTTAACCTTTTGAGAAACTGCCAGACTGTTTTCTAAAATGGCTGTACCACTTTACATTTCCACCAGCAGCATATGAATATCTCTCCACATTCTCTCCAATGCTTATTATCTTTTTTACAACATACAATAATCCCAGTGGCTGTGAAGTAGTATCTCGTTGTGGTTTTGACTTGCATTTCCTTGATGGCTAATGATGTTCAGCATCTTCTTGTGCTTATTGGTCATCTGTGTAACCTATCCTGAAGAAATATCTACTCAGATTCTTTGCCCATTTTTTATTTGGGTTGTAGTTTTATTAAGTTGTAATAGTTCTTTATATATTCTAGATACAAGTTAGTATAGTTTTTGAATCTCTACATATCACATCAAATAAGTACACAGAGCAACTAGGATAGCAAAACCAAAACCCGTTAATAAAGCCTACAACAAAGTATCCCCACAAATCTCAAAATACAAATGAGTAGAGACAAATTACTGACAGCTACAATTCCTGCTTAGTATCGGCTCTGCAAAAGGAAGGAGAATGAAACAACAGAACATGTTATAGGTTATAACGAACCTAAAAACTCCAGAATAACCAAAATTCAGCAGGCCAATTTGGAAACAGCAGCTGAAATCAGGAACAGTTTGCACACTCCAAAAACAAAAGAGGTCCTCGATAAGTATACAGCGACCGTAACAAACTGGACCTAACCTAAAATTCCCTTCAAGAAAAAAAAGACTACATTGAAGAAAAACTGCTGATTGAAAAATCCAAATTGGCCTGGTGCAGTGGCTCACGCCTATAATCCCAGCACTTTGGGAGGCCAAAGAAGGAAGACTGCTTGACACCAGGAGTTCAAGACCAGCTTGGGCAACATAGCAAGATCATGTTTCTACAAAAAAATAAAACTTAGCCAGGCATGATAGCACATATCTGTAGTCCCAGCTACAGTCTGGATGACAGAGTGAGACCCTGTCTCAAATAACTAAATAAATAAATAACATGTGGTATATCCGTACAAGGAAATATTATTTGCCAAAAAAAGCAATGAAGTACTAATACAAGCTACAGTGTGGATGAACATCAAAAACATTATGCTAAATGAAAGAAGTCAGCCACAAAAGAAGCCAGACACACATTACATGACTCCATTTACATGAAATATCCAGAATAGGTAAATCAATAGAGATAGAAAACAGACTGGTGACTACCAAGGCCAGGGGCAAGGGCAAATAAAAAATAATTGCTTAATGAGTGTAGGGTTTTATTTTGGGATGAAAATGGTTTTTTTCAAGAGACAGACATGGCCACTGCCCAACATTGAGAACATACTAAATGCCACTGAATTGTTCACTTTAAAATGGTTAATTTTTACAAGTACACAGAAGGGCCTGGAAAAGAAAAACTAATAAAAAAAATAATAAAATGGTTAATTTTATAGTATGTAAATTTCACCTCAAGATTTTAAAAATGAAGAAAAAATTAGAAGAAACACTGTCATATCATAATGCCAGAAATTAACAATTAAGATTATTTCTGACATTACCTTCTTTCTTAAATTTAAAGAAAAGGAAGAAGTGGTAAGCAGTAAATACTATGTGCTGACAATCCAGGTATAGTACACTAACTGCTTAATAAAGACAGCTAACAGGCAAATCCAGCTTTTGAAAAACTTTAAATGACTTTACAGTTATCTATTTAGCTCTTACAGATAAATGACATTTCGCCAACAACTTCTGCAACACACATGGGTCTAACCTCAGATTGCATGACACACACACACAAAAAACTGCCACTGCATAAAAATGAAAGCCATCACTTTCAAATAGGAGAAAAAGGCAACTACAAATTTGTATGCTAGACAATAAACACCATCTCAATTTCCTAAGAATAGCTCAGGCACACTTCCCCAAAGCAGCCATCAGTCATGCCTGAATTCCACCAGCAGAGCTCAAAACCAAAAGAACATCATACTCCCATCATCCAAGCAACTGAAGCAGGCAACAGTAACACTCTGGTTATTTCTGAGGATAGCCCTGAAATGTCAATTACCCAGAATTCTTACAGCACTATTCCCTCAAGTGATCCTGAACCACTCGAAAAGAACAGTTTCTTAATTATTGGGTAAATCTAATTCAACTTAATTCTGCATTAAAGCACTTTGCTCTGATTTTGTGAAAACTGGTAACTCATGTATAAGAAATGCATATGTGAAGAACTACCAACTTCCTGCAACATTCAATTAATCAGAACAAAAACATCAGTCTACATCACGATAACCAAATTCAACCTTCACATAAAAAACAGGGTACTGAATGGCCTCTTAATTTTTACCCACAGCACTGATCAGTTCTATCAACAACCATGATGATTTCAAAAATTAGCTAATTATGGCTAATATAAATGGAGAAAAATCACAGTTCATTTTAACATCAAAATATTAATACAGTTACCTATTCATGGTTCCAGATACATCAATATCATTCATAAAACATTCAATGCTCAAAGGGAGGTCTGAAGCATTTGCACTCATCAATTTCTTGAGTTTCTCACACTCCTGAGAGAGTCGTAATAATGCACGGATTTTGGACTTTATGTCTAGCTTGTATTTCTTCCCAAATTCTTCACAGAAGTGATTTACTAAAACTTCATCAAATTTTCTGCCTCCCAGTGTCGTGTCAAATGCAGTGGCCAGAACCTTAGGAAAAGAGATGATAATTAATCTAACAATTAACCAATCAACTTAAAAATTTATCATGATAAATATTTAACTTATAAGTCATTTATAAACAAAACCAGGGGGTTACATTAAGGTCGAAACAAGGCAATGCGCATGTATCATTTACCAGCCTGGGTGATGTTTTTATAATGAATATCTTTATTATTAGATTCAAAAGAAATCAAAAGGATTAGAAAACAAGTGACAGCTCACAGTAAAGGATAATTTAGAAAAACAAAAGCAGATGGTCACTAATACACCTCACTCTGATCCAAAGCCAGGCTAAATTATGGCTGGAATCTTCTGTTTAAAAAGATGAAACAGGTTAGGTGTGGTGATTCACGCCTGTAATCCTAGCACTCTGGGAGACCGAAGTGGGAGGATCACTTGAGGTCAAGAGTTTGATCAAGACCAGCCTGAGCTAGAGCAAGACCATGTCTCTACTAAAAACAGAAAAAAATTAGCGGGTGAGGTGGTGTGCACCTGTCCCAGCTATTTTGGAGGCTGAGGCAGGAGGTTCGCTTGACAGTCTCACTCTGTCACATACATATATAAATAAAATCAAAATGTGAAGTAGTGGCTGGGGCCTATAGTCCCATACTTTGGGAGGCTAAGGTGGGAGTATCACTTGAGGCCAGGAGTTCAAGACCAGCCTGGGCAACACAGCAAGACCTCGTCTCTACCAGAAAAAAAAAGATGAAAAGTATAGAATGGATCTTAGAAATAACTCTACTAATGATTAAAGTTTAAACACTGAGAATTAAACTTGGTCCACCATTATGACTATAAAAAAAAAAAAAAAATCACAAACCTCTCATTTCCTAATTATCTGAAAGATATGCTTTCTTTTTATTAAAGAAAAAAACTAGAAACAATATATACCAGACAATAAAGCAGAACCAAGTCTATTTTCAAAGAAATAGGACCACAACAAAGTATCAAAATGCCCTCCAAAACCACCAATTTATTTATTTGCAGATAGTCCTTCCCCACCAATCCCCAAGGGGGTGCTGGGGCATAGACCTTGGCATCAAGAACTTTGAGACACAACTCAAATAATTAAAGTGAACACTCAAAAAATCCTTGGTTGTTAACCAAATTCTAAATGAAATAATCTAGCGAGACAGGCTGATTTTATACCCTACTGTGAAACGGGCATGAACCCGCAAACTCAACTGTCACTCGTCACTTCAGTTAAGTACAAAACTGCATACTCCAGGGCTTTAAGCTTTCCAGAAATTTAATGTACCAGTCCTGGTCTAGTTTCTTTCGGTATCCAAGTTCTACTTCTTCCACCCCTTTCCCAGAACATTCAAAACGACAAGAGCAAGACGAGAAAGCACCTTTACTATCCCCTCAATCCCCAGTGTGAGAGACTACATGTTAAGGAAAGCATTGTTTTCCCCATATTATAGATAACAAAAATAAGACTCAGGGATCTCAAGAGCCTTTTTCTCAAGGTCTACATGCTTTGCTTCACACCACACCAACTCTTGAAAATATTTTGGGCCTACCATCTATGATCCACCCCGCAACACCTGGTTCTACTTCAGATGGCTTATAGCAAGCTTCCATTAGTGAAACAAAATTTTTTAAGCAATTATTTAAGTCGCCTCTCAAAAATTCATAACTATTATACTAGTATTATAGTCTTCTGGGAAAAATATACTTACTTTCAGTTTTCCTCTATTAAATGCGCACACAGAAACTTGATAAGCAGAATGACCCATGTCTACAAAAACTACATTTCTTGCTTTCTCTTCTAAGCCAGGAAGATCTTGCTTATAGATTCCATACGCAAGAGCAACTACACAGGAAAAAAGTAAATTCAACATAACAGTATCACCTAAGTAATAAGTAAAATTCATCTAAACAGCAAAAAGCCGGTTTAATATACAGTGAATGGACTACATCATGTGTTGTGTTTTAGATAGAATCAAATTCTTTACAAGTGTTGCATAATTTATTCAAGAAGAACAGATTAACTTCAAAGAGTTAAATGCTGACATTCACTTAAGACTTCCTCAGTTTCCCATGGACTTTGGCAATTTTCCCCAAACCAATTCCATTCTCCAAACGTATTTTCCCAGACTTCTTCTACCCTTGTTCCCACAAGTCCTGTCCCTGAGATGCTGCTTTATGCCCCAATTCCTCTGTCGCCCCCAGCCCACAAGGCCCACCTCTAAACCACAGCCTGCTCCACACACACATTGAGTGTGTTCCTTTCCAAACAAGCACGTGCCGTGAGGGGACAGAGCAAGTGCTGGTCAGATTGAGTCTTCTGTGAGCCACTGTATCCAAAACCACTATGACACATAGGCAGTAAGTAAGGACGGCAGCACGCCAAGCAAAATAAAGAGTAAGAAACCTCTAGGGTTTTAAGATTTAAAATTTCAAAATAAAGTATGTCAAAAAAGTAATAAATAGTCCTTCTTACCTGCAGTACTTTCATTCATTAATCGCAGGCAGTTGAGACCAGCAATCTGTGTTGCATCCATCACTGATCGTCTTTCTGCATCAGTATAGAAACAAGGAACCTACAAAAAAATTTGAACATTTACTGTATTACAGAGATTTCTCATTTTAGTTAGTAAAACACCCAGGAACACTCTTAAATATCTACCGTAATTTATTCTGTATACAATTAAGAAAGTATTTGAAACTAGTGGGGAAAAGTTAGAACATTCATTAAGTAGTAACTGGACACATGGACAGCCACACAGTACATCACATATCCACATTACACAGAGGACCACCATCCCAAGAGCTGAAGTAGTGACCGCAAAAAAGAGGTGATATAGAGGCCAGATACTGCCATCCTTAGAAAAGGCCTGCTTGCATGTTGGCCCTCGCCTGGCATCTAGGAAACTGATAAATAGTTCCCTAAATTGATAGAAAATTTTCCTTAAATGATTAAGAGTGGCTCACTGTACCTCAACTGTTTATATAAACAATGTAGTTTGTGCTGACTACCTGCTTTCCTTCTGGGAGTCTGCAGTTTTGGTACATGCTAGGTATAGAGTGCCTTTGTGACCGACTCCCAGTAAAAACTCTGGACTTCTAGGCTCAGGCAGAACTTCCCTGGTGAAGGACACTTCACTTGTGCTGTTGTAACTTGTTGCTGGAGAATTAAGTACGTCCTATCTGACTCCTGGAAGACTGTGCCTTGTTTCCTCCAGATGCTGACTCATGTATCCTTTTCCCTTTGTTGACTATGCTTTGTACCCCTCCCTTTCACTGCAATGAATCTTAGCGTAAGCACAGCTATTTACTAAGTGCTAGGCATCCTCCTAGCAAATCAGCAAAACTCAGTGTGCTCTTCAGGACCCTCCTAAATATGACATAACCTTTTAACTGATGCCCGAAATTGGAAAAGCCACTCAGGCATTCCATTAATAAATTTTACTTCTACGTTGAATTCAGGATCAAAGTTAAGGCCACTAGATGGAGGAATGGGGACAAACCTGGGAGAACAATGATTGAGAGCTGAGAAAAGATAGGAAGCATCTAGGAATGAGTGCCTATTATATCAGCCAGTGGGGAGAAAAGGTCATCTGAATGTGAGCTTTTTAAAGGAATGTAAGCATTTTTATTCTTCCTTAAAACTCCAGAATGTGGCCAGGCACAGTGGTGCATGCCTGTAATCCCAGAACTTTGGAAGGCTACAGTAGGAGGATGGTTTGAGGCCAGGAGTTCAAAGTCAGCCTAGGAAATATAGTGATGTTGAAAAAAAATCCAGGAAGAGGTGGGCTTTGAGAGGAGCCTCAGATAAGATTTAAATAGGCAAAATAATGGAGAGGCCTGAGCAAAAGCTAGGAGGCAGAAAAGAGTATTTAAGAAAATGGGCCAAGCGCGGTGGCTCAAGCCTGTAATCCTAGCTCTCTGGGAGGCCGAGGTGGGCGGATCGTTTGAGCTCAGGAGTTCAAGACCAGCCTGAGCAAGAGTGAGACCCCATCTCTACTATAAATAGAAAGAAATTAATTGGCCAACTAAAATATATATAGAAAAAAAAAAATTAGCCGGGCATGGTGGCACATGCCTGTAGTCCCAGCTACTTGGGAGGCTGAGGCAGCAGGATTGCTTGAGCCCAGGAGTTTGAGGTTGCTGTGAGCTAAGCTGACGCCACGGCACTCACTCTAGCCTGGGCAATAAAGTGAAACTCTGTCTCAAAAAAAAAGAAAATGAATATTAGCTTAATAGATTTTTTAAATAACCATTATAACCTAAGACCAAAAAATAACACAATTTATTTGCAGCAAACTCACCGAAACAACACAGTCCACAACAGGCTTCTTGAGAACACTTTCTGCTGTCTCCTTCAGCTTGGACAGAAGCATGGCAGTGATTTGCTCAATGGTGAAATTTCGCTCTTCCTCCATATACATCACCTGCAAGAAAACAGAAGGGTCTAGACTTATCCTATGTCTTCATGTCTTAACCCTTTGCACTCGGATGTCGAGTGTGACTCAACACGGTTAGCATCGGTAGCAGCTCATATGTCAAGTCACACTCGACACGACACGTAGTTTCACCTAGGGGGAGAAGGGGAATTTTTGTCGATTTTTCCAGTATCTTTTTTTGTTTTCATTAGCATGAAAGGACAAGTAAAATGTAAATGCAGAGACGGTACACTAACTTCCAGGGGTAGATTATTATCCACTAACTTAGAGCAACGTTTAGATGGAAAGCTCCATATAATCACACCTCACCCTAACAAAAAACACAAAGATTGTGTTGTTTGTTCTAACAGAAAAATCAGAGGAGGAGGAAGAGAGAGACGATTTATAATTGCAAAACATGTGAATGTAAACCAGGTCTTCATGTGGGTGAATGTTCCAAAAAATATCACACCATGAAAAATTATAGATATTAAAATTATTCTTTGGCCGGGCGCGGTGGCTCAAGCCTGTAATCCTAGCTCTCTGGGAGGCCGAGGTGGGCGGATAGTTTGAGCTCAGGAGTTCGAGACCAGCCTGAGCAAGAGCGAGACCCCATCTCTACTATAAATAGAAAGATATTAATTGGCCAACTAATATATATATATAGAAAAAATTAGCTGGGCATGGTGGCACATGCCTGTAGTCCCAGCTACTTGGGAGGCTGAGGCAGCAGGATTGCTTGAGACCAGGAGTTTGAGGTTGCTGTGAGCTAGGCTGACGCCACGGCACTCACTCTAGCCTGTGCAACAAAGTGAGACTCTGTCTCAAAAAAAAAAAAAAAAAAAAAAATTATTCTTTGAATATATCAATAATTGTAAATATAAAAAAATCCAAATAAATAAGTTTGTATGAAAAGAAACTCCAGTTTTTTATTCTATTGCCACGCTTTATAAAATCTAGGGTATTTAAAAAATTAAATCCCGAGCAGAATAAAGGAATCAAGAAAAAAGCAAGCAAGTGCAAAGGGTTAATCCTAAAAGCCCAAAGTGAACAAGGCCTCCTGTCAACAAGAGATCATTATTTTAAGAGGGAGCTGGGGCGGGCACGGTGGCTCACACCTGCAATCCTAGCACTCTGGGAGGCCAAGGCAGGAGGATCACTTGAGGTCAGGAGTTCAACACCAGCCTCAACAAGAGAAAGACCCCCGTCTCTACTAAAAATAGAAAGAAATTAGCCAGGCAACTAGAAACAAAAAATTAGCCAGGTGTGGTGATGTGCACCCGGTAGTCCCAGCTACTTGGAAGACTAAGACAGGAGGATCACTTGAGCCCAGGGGTTTGAGGTTGCTGTGAGCTAGGCTGACGCCATGGCACTAGCCTAGGCAAAAGAATGAGACTCTGCCTCAAAAAAAAAAAAAAGAGAGGGAGTTGGAAAAAAGCTTGTTTTGGAAGCAAAACCGTGAAGGTCACTTTTAGCTTTTAACATGCTTTCCAAACATGATACTTGGAGATCGAAGATCGTGACGTAAAACAACAAAACTTGAGACGAGTCCCTGTGCAGAAGCAAACCGATGTAGCTCACCATGACCCACACTCTCCCTCCATAAAGGGACGAATGGTAGTAACTATTTGACTATATGACACGCTGTGTGTGTTTTGCTTGGGTTACTTTATTATCCATCTCCCCAGTTAGGGTTCAGTCTAATCTGAGGGCACAGTTTCTGTCTGATTCTTCACTCCCCTAATCCCAGCACCTAGGACAGGATCAGACACAGTAAGTATCAGTTGAATTAAAGAATAAATGATGAACAAAGCTTCAATATAAAGTCCTACTGTAGCTAAAAGTCTGTAACTGTGATAAGAGTTGCAAATCTTAAGTGCTGAAAGACTGCCTAGGACAACCCCACCCCGTATGCCCATATTCCCCAACAACAATCCAGACCAGACAATGCTGCTCTCTTCTTCTAGCTGCTGCCCCAGCATAGCTCAAATGCGACCTTCTCCTCACTCCCCAGCCCAGTAATTTGTTGTGGTTTAGAATCTAACAGTTTCTCCCGTCGCTGCACGATAAAGACCTAGAAATACCCTTCACGTTGAAGCCTCCTTTCTACATTATCCTCTTCTTCCCTGCTACTTGCTTAATTCCCAGTCAATTCCACCCTGAGACTTGGATCTACTTGTCCTGCAGATCTTCTTCCTAGTCTTTTTCTACTTTCGGTCTTGCAATGCCTATGACTCAATCTGCCAATACTCATCCTATTTCTTTCTTAACTAATGAGTATCACCCATTTCCTCTCCTCCTTCCCCCCTACCCCCGGCACTCCATCTTCATCCCTTACTATATGCCACTGGAACGGTTCTCAGATTGTTACCACGGGCATCCTAAGTAAACCTAGTGATCATTCTTTAGTTTTCAGAATTTTTCATTTTTATATGACTGATTCTTAGCTACACTGGCACAACGGACTACTTTTTTCTCACAGTTCTATCTCCTGGCTTTGCAGCCTGTTCTCATGATTCTTATTTCTCCCACTTGGGTGTCTCCAACACCAAATCTCTTCTCCCTAAACTCACCTGCCTGGAAAGCCCATCTTCCCTTTGTGGACTTTTCTTCTCACCCCTGAGTACAAGAGAGGCAGAGGTGTCCACCCTACCCATCTCCCAGTCTCTCACTTCTTCTGTGTGATCAGTTCACTGCACTTCAAAAACAGACTCCTCTAGATGTCTGAGAGATACCAAAGACCAAACTCACTTTCCCCAAAAGACTATCTTTCCAACCTGAGTCTTACTGCTAAAAGTATGAGCATATGTCTGCTAGTGACTTCAGTGTTGATTCCTCTGCCTGCTCTTCCAGAAGTCATTCCCTAAACTCATACCAGAAAGGCCACTGCATCAGTGAACAAAACAAGCAGCAAAGGCAGTGTTAACTTTAAACCATCTCTCCAAGCCTCCAACCCGTACGAACAGCACCAACACCTCCCAACCAAATTCCAGACCCTTCAAAAAACATCAAACAGGCCGGGCGAGGTAGCTCACGCCTGTAATCCGAGCACTCTGGGAGGCTGAGGCGGGCGGATTGCTCGAGGTCAGGAGTTTGAAACCAGCCTGAGCAAGAGCGAGACCCCGTCTCTACTATAAATAGAAATTAATTGGCCAACTAATACATACAGAAAATAAATAAATAAATAAATAAATAAATAACAAAAAACGTCAAATAGTCTTTACCAGCAAAAGCTTTTCCTAAGCATTTGTAAGCATTTTCATTACAACTTGGCATCAGAAAGGTATGGATATATATTGAACTGATAAAATACTGCATTTTAATTGTAAGGCATTAACTTGGGAACCTTACCTTTATGCCCGTTAATCCAGTGGGCAGCTGCACGACATCATATGCAAGGTTAGATTTTTCTGCCTCCACAAAGGGATCAGAGAATGCTCGGCCATGGAATCTTTTAAATCCTTGGACTGTGTTCTTTGCATTGGAAATTACCTAAGAGAAAAATAGCAAAGAGTCAAAATACTACTATTAAATTTTTTTTTATTATTTCCAACAGTCTTAAATTAGCATCGTTTTGACATCAGTTTCCTTCCTGGTTTCAGTTTCTTCATACACTAAATCTCCCTAAATGGTGCCCGCGAGCATGAAAAGGAATGAGGAACTTGCACGGGTCTCACTGTGGCAGGGCTCAGACCAAAGCCCAGCTCTTCCCACTTCTCCATGAAGTATTCTCTGTTCTTAAACTTCTAATAAACATTTACATAAAATGATTTCTAGCTTTTAAAAATTGCCTATACCGGCCAGGCGCAGTGGCTCATGCCTGTAATCCTAGCACTCTGGGAGGCGGAGGCGGGCGGATAGCTCGAGGTCAGGAGTTCGAAACCAACCTGAGCAAGAGAGAGACCCTTTCTCTACTATAAATAGAAAGACATTAATTGGCCAACTAATATATAGAAAAAATTAGCCAGGCATGGTGGCACATGCCTATAGTCCCAGCTACTTGGGAGGCTGAGGCAGGATTGCTTTAGCCCAGGAGTTTGAGGTTGCTGTGAGCTAGGCTGACACCATGGCACTCTAGCCTGGGCAACAAAGTGAGACTCTGTCTCAAAAAAAATAAATAA
This sequence comes from Mirza zaza, assembly GCA_008750895.1. Classification (NCBI taxonomy): domain Eukaryota; kingdom Metazoa; phylum Chordata; class Mammalia; order Primates; family Cheirogaleidae; genus Mirza; species Mirza zaza. Next base: position 26,414 of record VSMD01135742.1, on the reverse strand, counting down.
ATAAAAATTGCCTATACCTTATGGTTCAAACTTTCCAGGAACCAATTTGGCAAAATGTGTCAATTCAGAAAAATTCTAGTTAAAGAGACTTCCCATAAAGCAAAAAGATCAAACTAAGAACACAAAGATGAATGCCAAAGGATACTGAGAGCATTATTTATAATATGGCAGAAGCCTAGAAACAGCCTGAATGGTTTATAACAGGGAAATGGTTAAATAAATTATGGTATATCCATACAATAGATAAGGATTTATAGAAGGTGGGAAGAGTAGTGTCTATACAGTATGATCTCACTTTTTTAGCAAGGAAAAATGCATATACATGCTTAGAAATAGTACAAAGGGTTATACATTAAGATATTTGGCCAGGTGCAATGGCTCACACCTGCAATCCCAGCACTTTAGGAAGCCAAGAAGGCAGGAAGATCACTTAAGGCCTGGGGTTCAAGACCAGCCTAGACAACATAGTGAGATCCCCACTTCTACAAAATATTTAAAAATTAGCCAGACAAGGTGGCACGTGCCTATAGTCCTAGCTACTTGGGAGGCTGAGGTGGGAAAGATCACTTGAGCCCAGAGTTCAAGGTTATAGAGTGCTATGAGCATACCACTGCACACCAGCATGGTGACAGATCAAGACCCTGTCTCTAAAACAGAATTATAATAAAAATAAAAATAAAAAGATAGTAACAGTGATTTGCAGATAATGGCTGAACAGGTGACTTCCAAATTCCTTATGTTTTTATATCCACATTTTCTTATTCCTCTAGAATAACCTATTGTAACTTACGTGGGGGAAATGCTGACAAAGACTTTCAACAACTTTCAGGATGAACTTGTATTTTAGATTTACAGAGGCCCCTCTTCCCAATGCAAGAGATACAACAAGCCCGCAAAGAAGATATCACAGAGCTCCCCTGCATAGGCTAGGTCAAAAGGCAAGCACAGAAGTCCTTTTGTAAAACAAATGAGGCCTCCAAAATCAGGCCCTGCTTGAATAAGCTGCCAAATGGAAACTCTGTAACATAAGAACTATGTCAACCTAGAACTGGGCAGCAAGTTCAGAACAATAACTGTTCTCAATAATGAAAGCAGGTTTAAAAACAAGAATTCACTGGAATTTTAGAAGGACGGACATTTCAAAATAGCCCTGTATTTGTTATCTACTGTCTTCTAAAATATCTTGAACATTTAAAAAAATAAGACTATAAAACGACCAACTAAATTAAAAACCAATTGGCCAAGCACTATTTTCTCAGGTTCATAAATCTTAGGCCCTTCCCAGCCCAGAAAAAGAGAGTTATTCACTCTGTATGTTGCTCCAGACTGAACCATAAAAAGGTCAAAAAGGCAACTCTTTAATTTTACAAAGACCTCAGATACTCAGGATAACAGAACTCTTAGGGTTCTCCGCTCTGGTAACTCAGAAACCAGCAAATATCTCAGGTTCCTGGTTTAAAGTAAACTAACAGCAAGTCCTTCAATGTGCTTCTAGAAGTATGCTTTCTTTCCTTGAGAAACTTGATTAACAGGATCAACACTGGCCTTAAATGTAAGATGAATGGCCCAACAAGACAGACTTTGATGAGTATTTAAACATCAATGAACAAGCAATCCTTAAACAAAATCTGGGCAAAATACATCCTAGCAGTTTGCATTAAACAGATTATACTGCTAATGCTATTTTAAAGCTATTTGGTTCTACCCACGTAAGTCATCCCTCAGTATACATAGGGATTTGGTTCCAGGACACCCCCATCCCACAATTATACCAAAATCCACAAATGCTCAAGTCCATTATATAAAATGGCATAGTAGGCCAGGCGCGGTGGCTCACGCCTATAATCCTAGCACTCTGGGAGGCCGAGGTGGGCTAAGTGCTCAAGGTCAGAAGTTCGAAACCAGCCTGAGCAAGATCGAGACCCCCGTCTCTACTAAAAATAAAAAGAAATTAATTGGCCAACTAAAAATATATAGAAAAAATTAGCCAGGCATGGTGGCACATGCCTGTCGTCCCAGCTACTCCAGAGGCTGAGGCAGAAGGATCGCTTGAGCCCAGGAGTTTGACGTTGCTGTGAGCTAGGCTGATGCCACGGCACTCTAACCCAGGCAAAAGAGTGAGACTCTGTCTCAAAAAAAAAAAAAAAAAGGCATAGTATTTGCATATAACCTATGCACATCCACTTCTACACTTTAAATCATCTCCAGATTACTTATAATACTTAATACAATATAAATGCTATATGTTAATAGTTGTTATACTGTATTGTTTTTATTTGTATTATTTTTTATTGTTTTTTTCCCCACAATAGTTTCAACCCTCAGTTGGTTGAATCCAAGACACGGAACCCACAGGACACGAAGGGCCAACTATACATGAAAAGCAAGGCTCGTGTCCTGTCTCTGTCAGCTGTATACCTAAAGCCCACCAGTGCTGGGTACATAATGGGCACTAAACTAGATGCTGAACCAATGGACGAACAAATCAGAGAAATAAGTCATTTTAAGAAAAAACAAAACTCTACCTGGCTTTTAGCCGCTGCTCCAATTGAACGATTCTTAGGACCGAAAGAAATGCAAGCCCTGGAAGATAAAACAAACATTAAAGAGTCAAGTCTTATTTCATGTCACACCCAAATCCACATCAAGCAAGATTTCTGAGCCTCAGCCATGTTATTTTAACAGTATACGAGTCTATGATTTTGATCTTTCTACTGAGTTAATCTGTCCGCGAAACAGGCAGCCTCTTCAGAGTCCTGTCGTTTAGTTGCTGGAGCACAAATCTGATGTGGTAACTACCTGTCCAGTCTCTACCATCCTCTAATTGTTTTTCAAGTCTTGTGTTCGAACTCCTAATATAAAATAACACACCCTCACATCAATGTATCAATTAAATGTTCTTGTTTTTACGACAACTCATAACTTCACTAAGAATACAAACCCTGAAAACAATTCCTGCCCTACTGCACATAAGTAAAAAGTAATTTTTCTAGAACTGGCTTCCAAGGACTCAATTTCTGACAAGGAGCTTCATTCTCACTTCTGAACATTCTTCCAAATCGACAATTCATACACTGTCTTGCTGAAACCTGCTGAAAACTGAAACCCACTTGAAAGTAAAAAACAATGCATTTAAGCTTTAAAAGCCAGTTATCTTGGAGTGGATGTTTTTGCTATCTTGGCCCCTATGTTTTTTATTCTAACCCCTCTGGAATCCTGCCCTGTCATAACACTACCCAAAAAAAAAACCCTTAAAGACAAAACTCTCCCCAGAGTCCACTTCCCCCTCAAGCTATGAAGCCTTCTCTTCCTTCTACTACGTTAATAATAAGGATTGCATCAGTTGCTTATCACATTTAATCCTCAGAAGCACCTTACCCTATCTTAACCCCATTTTACAGGACAGGAAACCGAGTCCAAAAAGGTATTAATAAGTAAATTTATCCAGGGTCAAGCAATCTGAAAACAGAAGTCTAGATCATGTGTTCCTACTTTATACTCCAGCTCTGAACCTCTCTATTCTCCCTTGAACTTCCAATTCAGCAGAGTGATTAAGAATAAGGACTCTCAGGCCAGGAGCAGTGGCTCACGCCTCTACAGGAGGCCAAGGTGGGAGGATCAATTGAGGCCAGGAATTTGAGACCAGCCTGGGAAACATATTGAGACCCTATCTCCACAAAAAGTCTGTAAAAAATTAGCCAGGTGTGGTTGGGAGTGTAAGCCTGTAGTCCTAGCTACCCCGCAGGCTGAGATAGGATGGCTTGATGCCAGGTGTTCAAGGTCACAGTGAGCTGTGGTAGCGCCACTGCGCTGGAGCCTCATTCATTCATACATACATACACATATACGTATGTACATAAATAAGGGCTCTGAAGCCATACAGCCTCAGGACTTACCTGACTACACTAGATGACCTATCTAACAACTCAGTAGAATTGTTTGATTTATATAAACTTACTGGTCCTGTGAAAACTGGCAGAATGCTGGGCCTCTCTGGGCTTCAGTGGCCCTTTCCAACCATGGGCTAAGAATCTCTGTGAGTCACGTCCAGGGCAGTTGAAGGCAGCTGTGTTCTGTATTAATTGGTGGGAAGAACATGGCACAGCCTGGGATCTCATCAGAATTTCTCCAAATCTTGACACATGGGTTAAGCTAAGCCTTTCCACAAATATGCCACCAAGCACTTTAGTATTTATTTTAGATTAAAAAACGAAATCTCAGTAACACTTAAATGTCTCTCCTCTCAAAGCCCACAATGCTCTTTAGGAAACTGCCCAAAGTAATCTTACCCACTATGTTCACTCCCTCCACCCCAAAAATGCTGCCTAGCCTAAGCCTAATAATGGGCAAACCTACATCATCTTCCTAAAAACTACCAGATCTGAATTTCTAAGGTACATCCTACCACGACCTCAATGCCAACACAATTAAAATGCAGTGTTATTTATCTTGTTTCCTGCAGGCCTTTTTTGCAAACCTTCATCTCCTCAAAACAATTACTAGCTCTAAGTAAAGACAAGACATTAATGTTCCCAGCTGTCCTGTAAGTCCTGATGAAACATTAAGTCCCTATTCCACCTCTGTAACACTAAAGCTGTCTAGCTTCTAATTACCTTCCAAACAGAACCAACTACCAACAAATAAAGCCCAGATTTGTTAATATGGAGCCTAAGGCCTCTCTCAACCCCACCCCACCCTATTTTCCAGCTGCATCTCGCCCACACCATGAGCCAACAGAAGTTAGATAAAGTCCCAATCTTCCTTCTTGGCTCATGCCACTTTTAATAACTGAAATGCCCTGGTCCTTTGCTTGTTCTCGAGGAATATCACCTATTTTGTCTGTAATGCCTTTCCAATCCAACCTTCCCAAGCACTAATTAATCATTTCTATTCAATATCTCTTAAAACTTACTCGACTTGGCTTAATTTCTACTTAGCACTGATCACAAACTTAACTGCATTGTGAATGCTAACACATTTGTTTTTCCTTCTAAAACAGTGTTTAATCAACCACAGATTACAACCTATGCATGACTCTAAAATTAACTGGGGGGGGGTTAGAGAAGTCATGAACAATTTAAATAGAAAACACCAGCATGCACTGTATACAGAAGTATACGCTGTTTAAATGAAGTTTTTTTCAGTTGTGCATGTACATACCAGGTGTCTCAATGTAAAATATATAATCTAATAAAATCTGGGGTCTTCGGTTATGACATACACTGTCCAATAAAGTAGCCACTAGTAACATGTGGCTATTTAAATTTTAACTATTTAAAATTAAATAAATAGGCCGGGCGCTGTGGCTCACGCCTGTAATCCTAGCACTCTGGGAGGCCGAGGCAGGCGGATTGCTTGAGCTCAGGAGTTCGAAATCAGCCTGAGTAAGAGGAGACCCCATCTCTACTATAAACAGAAAGAAATTAATTGGCCAACTAATATACATAGAAAAAATTAGCCGGGCATGGTGGCGCATGCCTGTAGTCCCAGCTACTCGGGAGGCTGAGGCAGCAGGGTTGCTTGAGCCCAGGAGTTTGAGGTTGCTGTGAACTAGGCTGATGCCACGGCACTCACTCTAGCCTGGGCAACAAAGCCAGACTCTGTCTCAAAAAAATAATAATAAAAATAAAATAAAATAAGTAAAATTTAAAAATCAGTTCTACAGTCCACTGACCACATCTCAAGTGCTCAATACCCAAGTGTGGCTTGTGGCTACTGTTTGGGGCAATACAGAGAACATTTCCATCATCCTAGACAGTTCTATTGGACAGAACACTATTTCCTCAAATAATGTTTCCTAGACAATATTGCTCTAGACAATATTCTCCTTGAAGTGAATATTTTTACTTACTTTAAAAATCTACATCTGCATTCTTAACAGTAATAGAAGTGTTTCATACATCTCAAAGAGCCAAATAAATTTCTCAGTTCAAATTATTCATCCTTCTTTTTCTTGCTCTATACATTCACACAGCAAATAGTTCCCAAATTCTTACAAGGCAATTAAATGTCACTAATGAAGCTTCAATCTGTACCACATAATATAGCAACTAAACCTCAAAAAAGGTATAATTCTGGCCGGGCGCGGTGGCTCATGCCTGTAATCCTAGCTCTGGGAGGCTGAGGCGGGAGGGTTGCTTGAACTCAGGAGTTTGAGACCAGCCTGAGCAAGAGGCGAGACTCCGTCTCTACTAAAAACAGAAAAAAAAAAATTAGCCAGTCAACTAAAAATGAAACAAAAACTTAGCAAGGCACGGTGGTGCATGCCTGTAGTCCTAGCTACTCAGGAGGCTGAGGCAAAAGGATCCTTAAGCCCAGGAGTTTGAGGTTGCTGTGAGCTAGGCTGACGGCACTGCACTCACTCTAGCCCAGGCAACAAAACGAGACTGTCTCAAAAAAAAAAAAAAGGTATAATTCTTCAAGTATAGAAAAAGTTTACACTTTTCTTACCACACCATACAAAAATCACCAATATCACTACATAATTCTTACATCTAAAGCTCTATAACAACAAGCCAACTACTGCACAAGAAAAATCTTTAGCATTTCCACTTTGTCATCAACTTGGTTGAACACTATACAGTTAAAAGAGCTCAGGCTCTAGAATCAGACAGTCTAGGTCTGCCCAAATCCTTCTGCCTTTTTAGCTATGTCACCTCTGGTGTTTAATCTCTGCGATTTTATTTGCTCATCTCTAAAATTACAGCTCCTAGCTCACAGGATGGCTATAGATTAAATTTGATGACCCAGTTTTAAAGGGCCTATGTCAGAGATTGGCACATCACAAATAATAAAGTATTGGCTATCTCAGTTTGTCAAATCTCAGTCTGTCACTCAAGCTGGAGTGCAGTGGTGTGATCATAACTCACCACAGCCTCCAACTCCAGGGCTAAAGGGATCCTCCCACCTTGGCCTCCCAAAGTGCTGGGATCACAGGCATGAGCCACTTTGCTATTAAAGTCCTGTTTCACCTTCTCGAACAGTCAACTAAAATCCTGTCAGCCATCTTTAAAATTACCTACTGATGTGGAATTTAAAAAAAAAAAAAAAAAAAAAAAGGTCCTACTACTTCCATTAAGAAAGAACTGAAAAAAAAATATGATAAATGTGCTGAATTGGGTCAGTATGTAAAACAACACAAACTGGAGGATTTTGAAAACTAAAAGCTTATACAAAGAAACCTAATATTTACATGAGATGAAAGCACAAATAGATTAAGTTGAGTATTAGGGCCAGCACTGTAAGCTAGTTCAATGTTTTCTGGTACAAGTTTGTCAAAGAAAATTAGAAAGCAGACAAGTATGGAGAAAAAAAATAAACATTATCTGTAATTCCACAACCCTCCCCACCACAGGTGGCCACTATTAGCATTTAGGTAAATACTTCTATGCAATCCTAATAAATCCAGTAAGTTCTAGAAATCCAAAATTAAAATACCCCTTTCAGTTTGCTTCTCCTCAATAAATGCTCTTCTGTGGCTCAAGTATTCCTTCAGGATATTAACATGGAAAAAGCACTGCAAGAATATCTAAAGGAATTTCTCTCCTTCCCATTCCCCATGAACTTCTCGCACACACCCTGCGTCCAGGCCCATCTGCGGCAGGAAGCCTGTTTCATCCAAGCAGGTCAAGCTCCCTTGTTTCACAGCTTCCATTAGAGAGCCTTCGTGTGCCAGGCAGCATGCTGAGCTTCTATCTACACTTGGTATTCCAAGATATTCTGAGAAAAGAACTATTATTGACCCTATTTCATAGATGAAGAGCCGATTCAAGTCAAGTTAATGTGTCCAGGAACACAAAACTAGTAAATGTTAGAGTCCTGACAAAAATCAGGACTATCAGACTCCAAATCCCATATATACATACTCTTATACTCCCAAACTCTGTTAAATTAATTCCTACTTCTATACCTTACTGTCTCAATCAATTCCTCCATGTATTCTAATCCTGTTTGCTAGCCTCCCCCCCCCCCACCGTGTACCTCTCCTTTGAACATGGTATTTTAAGTCTGTACTATGTAACCTTGTCCATAATTGGGCTCTTATTCTATTTACTCTTGCTTTACGTCATTCATATTTTCACCCAGGGTGGTTACATCTCTAGGCAACAGGAATCTTTATTTTATACTTCCTCTATACTACACACAATGCCAAGTCAATGCCACTAAAACCCTAAGAAGTACTCACACACTTGATGTTTGAACGGTAACACTTTTCCTCCATTCCAAATTACAGGTTGGCAGCATAGGAAGTCAATTCAAATCAAGTTCAAGATCCCTCTGTTCTAATCTTTAAGTCCCAGAAACTGTATCCTTTTTTAGCATTGTTCTCCCTTTCCTGGGTAAGAAATACTATTGACCAAATATTTATTATGCACATTCTGATAGGCTATTACGAACTGCTGCAATTGGCACAGGCCCTTAAATGGTAGTTTCACGTTTATAAATGTATGTAAGAACTACTTTCAGGCTATTATGACAGCTGTGTTCTAATTCACTTTCTTAAATAGAAGAAAATGAGCTTTCAGAGAACCCATAATAATTTGACTATCAAATAAGACCTGTACGAAAACTGGCATGAAAATGGATACTACATTAATCAGAGTACTCGCTGGTTACTGCCTTAGTCATAAACTAGAAAGTGCCAAAAAGAGTTGATACTAAACAGACCGAACAATTCATATTTTTGAGATCTGCAGTTCCTAAAACACAGCAAATGCTTCAATCACTAAGCTTTGCACATTAAAAGTGCACAGTTGGCCGGGCGCGGTGGCTCAAGCCTGTAATCCTAGCTCTCTGGGAGGCCGAGGTGGGCGGATCATTTGAGCTCAGGAGTTAGAGACCAGCCTGAGCAAGAGCGAGACCCCATCTCTACTATAAATAGAAAGAAATTAATTGGCCAACTAATATACATAGAAAAAATTAGCCGGGCATGGTGGCACATGCCTGTAGTCCCAGCTACTCGGGAGGCTGAGGCAGCAGGAAAGCCTGAGCCCAGGAGTTTGAGGTTGCTGTGAGCTAGGCTGACGCCACGGCACTCACTCTAGCCTGGGCAATAAAGTGAGACTCTGTCTCAAAAAAAAAAAAAAGTGCACAGTTGTAGAATCCAAAAGGTAAACTTCCAGAGATGTAATTCACTGTCCTTATAATCCAGTAATAAAAAGCATTAATACAAGACCAGCTTGAGCAAGAGCAAGAATCTGTCTTCTACAAAAAATAGAAAAATCAGCCAGGCATGGTGGCACGGGCCTGTAGTCCCAGCTACTCAGGACACTGAGGCAGGAGGATCGCTCCAGCCCAGGAGCTTGAGGTTGCAGTGAGCTGTGGTGATGCCACTGCACGCTAGCCCGCCCAACATAGACTGTCTCAAAAAAAAAAAAAACAAAAGCATTAATAAAAATATACAAAAAGGCCGGGCGCGGTGGCTCACGCCTGTAATCCTAGCTCTCTGGGAGGCCGAGGTGGGAGGATCATTTGAGCTCAGGAGTTCGAGACCAGCCTGAGCAAGAGTGAGACCCCATCTCTACTATAAATAGAAAGAAATTAATTGGCCAACTAATATATATAGAAAAAAATTAGCCGGGCATGGTGGCGCATGCCTGTAGTTCCAGCTACTTGGGAGGCTGAGGCAGCAGGATTGCTTGAGCCCAGGAGTTTGAGGTTGCTGTGAGTGAGGCTGATGCCACGGCACTCACTCTAGCCTGGGCAATAAAGTGAGACTCTGTCTCAAAAAAATATATATATATACAAAAAGTAACAGCAATATTAGCAAATACTATATTTACTATGTGCAAGGAATTATTCTAAGCACTAAGTCAAGAGCTATACTAAGGTATGAGCTATACAGTTTTAACTCTTTACAATCCTCATAACTTTCAATTAGGTAGAGAAATAATTGATGTTCCTAATGTAAATTAATCTCTTAAATTTTAATCCCTTAAATATTCTGGCAATACTTACTGCAACTTTACACATATACAGTATCTTTTGCCACAACAATTTCACTTCTGAAAATCTATCCAACAAAAATGAAAGCATTAACACGTTAATATAAATATATTATATAAGACTACTTGGTGAAGTACTATTTGTAATAGCAAAAATATTAGAAATAACCTGTTTGAAGAAAATATGTTATAGCCATAATATGGAATATTACATATTTAAGAAGGTAAATTCATATTTACTGACTTAGGAAAAATGTCTACAATATAGTAAAACAGCTACAAAAGTATGATCTTATTTAAATACACATACATTCTACATGTATACTTGTAGAAGTCAAGAAAAAGGTACGGAAAGATACACAGCAAACAGTAAGTAATCAGGAGAGGAAAATTTTGCTTTAGCACAGTTCATGCCTGTAATCCCAGCACTTGGGAGACCAAGGGAGGAGGATCACTGGAGGCCAGGAGCTCAAGACCTCATCTCTACAGAAAATTTTTTAAGAAGCTGGGCATGATGGCACACAAACAAGTACTTTGTTAAGTCAAAAAAAATTTTTTTGCCAGGCACAACAGTTCATGCCTGTAATCCCAGCACTTGGGGGGCCAAAGGAGGAGGATCACTGAAGGGCAGGAGGTCAAGACCTCGTCTCTACAGGAAAATTTTTTAAGAAGCTGGGCATGACGGCACACACCTGCAGTCCTAGCTAATTGGGAGGTTGAGGCAGGAAGACTGCTTGAGACCAGGAGTTCCAATCTGGGCAACAGAGGCAGACCCTCTGGCCTCTTAAATAGAAGGAACAGTAAACTTTAAAAAACCCAATTTGGAACCTAATGACATAAAGTTCCTGTAAATTACTTCTACCAATTTTATATACAAGTTATTTTAGCTCTAATTCTAAGAAACAACTTTCATTACTTCTGCAATTACACAAATGAGGAGTGTGATATAAACGGTCTGAAGGTTTAGTTAACCAACTTTTTTTCCAATCCACAAGATCCAAGTCATCCTGCTGCTTTACTCAGAGCTACATAACATGTAAAGACATTCAGTTCAAAGAGGAATAGTTTTCTTGCACAAATAAGGGACCGGATGTTAACCTGCCAGTTAACCAGAAACTATACACACTCTGCAGCTTTTGCGCTCTTCAAGGGCAGTTATTAATAGACCATTTTTACCTCTTCCAATTCCTAATATTGTTTTATTTCATGTCCATGAAAAGGGTAATATAAACAATTCATTCACAGAATTATTTTCAGAAGTAACTCATTTCGAGTTCATTTTGGAAAGTATGGTCCAATTAGCTTCTGTAATGTCTGGCAGTCTAGTTACACTTTTATTCCAAAGAAGCTTTAAGGTTGTACCCTTTCTACTATAATAATCCAACTAAATATAAAAATGGGTTTTCCATTGTATTCCAAAGTCTATAGTCAAAAAATGCCAACACAAATGTTCAGAATTAAAAATCCCAAAATTTGTCTCAAAGCCACCCATTTCTCTCCCATGCTATATCACCCTAGTGGAAACCAACAACTCCCACACGTAATAAATATTGCAACAGCCTCAAGTGTCATCTTACTTCTCTTGCCATTCTCAAATAAACCCATCTCCACACAAAAGCCAATCACTGCCTGTGATCCTAGCACTCTGGGAGGCCGAGGCGGGAGAATCTCTAGAGCTCAGGAGTTCAAGACCAGCCTGAGCAAGAGCAAGACCCTGTCTCTACTAAAATTTGGACAACGAAAAAAAGAAAAAGAAAGAAAATTAGCTGGGCGCGGTGGCGCGTTCCTGTAGTCCTAGCTACTCAGGAGGCTGACTGAGGCAGGAGGATCGCTTGAGCCCAGGAGTTTGAGGTTACTAAGAGCTAGGCTGATACCAACGCACTCTAGCCCGGGAACAGAGTGAGACTCTGTCTTAAAAAAAAAAAAAAAAAGCCAATCACATTTTTTAAAGCATTAATAGGATCACTTCCAGCTACACCTAGAAAAAAAACCCTTAACATGATTAACAAGGCCCTGCCATAACCTAGTGTGCCCTGCCTAACTCCCCAGATTCAGATCATACCATTTTCTCAAGTGGCTGAAGAGTAGCCATGACTCTTTCAATCTGTCAATTGTGCCAAGAAGCTCTTCTTGTCTCAGGTCTTCCCACTTGCTGCTCCTTCTGCCTACAACATCTCTTCCTCAAACTCACCATGACTTCCATCATCCTCTCACTCATCCTCCAGGTCTCAAATAGCACTTCTTTCAGAGCACATTCCATCTCCACTGGACATCCTATTTAAATCAGATACCCCTACTACACTCTCGTCATATTCTGTACTTTTCCATCTTGCCCTTTACCACAATTAGTAATTACTATATACTTTTGTTTAGCATCTGGCTTTTTCCACTAACCATGTCCACGATGGCATGACGGTTTATTTGTTCACCATAGTAACTCCAGTGCTTAGCACAATGGCAGCCATATTGGAGGCACTCACTATCTAATAAAATAAAGGAAGCCTAAATTTGGAGCCAAGGCAAGAGTCTCTTCTATGTTAGCTCCTCAAAAACTGTATCCAGATTGCTACACCGACAATCTGAAACAAGGTACTTCTACATCTGATTTCCATTCTCAAATTAAAACAAACCTACATCACACACTCTGGGTACTTATAAAATCCAACTCCAGTCTTCCATAACTTCTACAAAAATCAACCTTTCTGCCCCCACTTTCTATTTAGCCCAAGGCTCCAACACAGAAATCAAAGTTATTCAAATCATAGTTCAGAAATTACTTGAATGTGTGGCATTCCTATAAATTAATGGGGCATACGAAGCAAAACATAGGGAAAACCTAAGAAAAAGTACTTAAACTATTTAAATGGCATTTTCTTATCACAATTGCAAGCTGTATATGGTCACCTATCAGTCTTTGAGGCAAACTTAATTGCCATCTGGGATGATTAAATTCTTTAGCTGAAACAACTTTCAAAGAATGGAATTCATGGTAAAACTACTGTTGTAGATGCTGTCTACAAGAAAAATAGGAGCATATGATAATAATCTAAAAGATAGGAACACTGTTCTTCCCGGTATTTAGATTCTCTTCCGACACTGTGTCCCCTTTGGAGCTAAAGTATATTCAATTTTAGGCAGGAAAGGACCAAGCCACTATTCGTAACTCAGTGTTTTTTAACTTCTTGGGGAGACTACCTTTACAGATGAAGAAAACTAGCATCGAGAGATGACAATATCAAAAAGGAAATTAACAAACTATAATGCATTAAAAAAAATTTCAATGTGCAATACACACCCTGGAAATGCAAATTAAAATATATTACCCATAGTTAAAAACTATAAACAGAGAAAATGGAGTTTGACTGTTAATGGGTACCAGGAGTTTTGCAGCAGAGTGATGAAAATGTTCTAAAATTGAATGTGGCAATGGTTGCACTGTTTTGTGACTATATGAAAAACCAATGAATTGTACACTTCAAGTACATGTGGTATGTAAACTGTATGGTATGTGAATTATACTTCAATAAAATTGTTAAGACTATAAACATACCCAGGAACACGACACCAAATGATAGTTTTGGGTTCTGGGATGGGTTTGCAGGGGAAGCACCTCACTTAGGTCTAAAAAAGGGGGGGAACATAAAAATTTGACAAGTAGAAAGGAAATGTGAGCCTTCTGAGTAGTAAAGATGAAACTAGTACATAGAACAATCTATAATATTTTGGCAAGAAACCTGCTTAAGTGTGACAAAAACTCAGGGTGAAAATGATGGGCCTTAGAATTGAAAGCTCTGAACAGCAATATTGAGAACCTGACAAATAATATGGAGCTTCTTACAAGGTTTTGTCCAAAACATGGCAATGGACTGAAAGGTATCTGTATGCATTCAAAAGGCAGGCTCTTACTCTAACACGAAAAAATCTGGGTGACTCACCATTTTGTTGAGCTGTGTCCATACTAGTCCCATAACTTACTATAGGTTCCAGAGGGCAAAGCAAGTCCTGGGCCATTAGTTGGAAGTATTAACGTGAAAGTACAGCGCTATTAAGGTGTAGATACGCACAGAATGATAGCAGAGAATGACCCAATATAGTTCAATACCCTGAAACAATGTGCAAAACAAAAGCCAACGCAAAGATCAAGAGGGCATCGATTTTATCTGTTTCTTTCTTTTTTTTTTTTTTTTTTTTTTTCATTTTCCCTTTCAGTTTCCCTGTTGCCCCGGGTAAAGTGCAGTAGCGTCTTCACAGCTCACAGCAACCTCAAACTGCAGGACTCCAGCGACCCTCCTTCCTCAGCCTCCCAAGGAGCTGGGACCACAGGCGACGCAGGTCTAATTTTTTTCTAGAGACGGGGTCTCACTCTTGCTCAGGCTGGTCCCGAACTCCAGAGCCCAAGCGGATCTCCCCACCTCGGCCTCCCAGGGTGCTAGGGTTACAGACGAGAGGCGCGCGCGGCTCAGATCCCCTTCAGATATCTGCCCACGCCGCCCTCATCAAGGCACCGCAGGTCCATCCGGAACCTGAGCCTCCGGCAGCCCGGCGGCCTCCCTTCCGGGCGGCACCCCGCCCCCACTCACGTGGGACTCGGACCGCTCCACGGCCTCGCGGCCAGCAATCCGCAGAACCTGTTCCATTCGACTAGCTTTTATTAAGCGCCTGCTGTGTGCAAAGTGCTGAGCTCTGCGCTGGGCTCGAGACACGTCGGTACGCCCCGGGCCCGGTCTCTGCCCTCCAGAAGAGAGGCCTCGACCCACCTCACGTCCGAGGCCTGCCTTCCCTCCAATTCCCACCCGTGCCTTCCGCCGCTCGGGGACCGGCCCAGAGCCGCGTCCGGCCCGCGGGCCGCCGTGGAGAGGCCTCGCGCCCGGCGCAGACCCAGGCTCCAGGCGCGCGGTCGCCACCAGTGACCCGGCACCCAGCGAGGGTCCCCGCCCCGCCGGGACCTCGGCTTGGAACCAGGGAGGCGACTCCTTGGCCCGCCCTCCGCGAGCAGCGAGGGTCCAGCCCGGAGCCCGAGCGCGCCGCCGGCCCGGCCCCACTTACGGCGTGCAGCGGTCGCTGTACTCGTTCGCGATGGTCTCGATGCCGCCGGCGCGGGCCACCGCGACGTAGCAGCTCTGGAAGCCCAGGTCTATGCCCACCACCGACATGGCGCCGGCTACGGCTCGGGCCCGGCTCCGGCTGCCGGGACAGGACGCGGACCCCGGCGGGGCTGGCGCGTGGAGAGCGGGCCGCGCGGGCCGGGGGACGGCGGCCGCGAGAGGGGGGCGTCCACCTGAGCGCCCGGGTCCTGGCCGGGGAGACCGCAACCAAGGGCGCAGCTCAGGCCGGCTCCGGCTCAGCGGCCGCAGAGGAGGCGCCGGTAGCGGGGGCGGAGAAGATCTCGAAGGATCTCGTAGGGACGGGAGCAGAGCCGCAGCGCGAGAACTGCGAAAGAAGAGAATGTTCTCGCGATATCCCGGCTCAGGGCCCTTTCCCCAGAAGTCCCGCCCCCAGGACGTAAAGAAACGTCACGTCCTGGCACGAGGACCTGGGCGGGAGCGGCTGCAAGTTGGCTGGGAAGCAGAGCAGGCCAATTGAGCATGCGCCCTGCTCCCTCCGCAACGCGCTCCTCGGCACAGCACCTCCCCTTCCGGAAGGAAGTAGCGGAGTAGGACCCAGGCGGAAGTCTGCGGCAGTGCGGCGCGCTTCTTGCGTCGTTCTAGCCTCAGGGGAACTTTAGGTGGGAGGGTGTTCTCCACTCCTCCTTCGGTTTGTGGGACTCCTAAAAGAGAGCGCGAGCGGATCCGCCTCCGCCGGGCGCTCCGTTCCCTTCAGGGTGGGGCGGCCAGTCGCAGAGAAGGCCGCCGTTGGAAGCGGCCCCGAGCAGGGCCCTCGGCCGGGCTCCGTCAGCGTCGGAGACGGTGCCCTCCCCAGCGGAGGGAGGAAGCCGTTCCCGGTGACGCCGCCTTGTCGCACCGTTCTCTGAGCCGCTCGTGTCGTTACGTCACAGTGAGGGATCTGCAGGACTGAAGCCTTTCAATCCCCAACGCATTCCAAGCACCTCCCCAGGGCTAGGCCCTGAGTTGCGCGCAGGGGACGCAGAGACAGATGACGCCCTAGCCGGCCTGGATCGTCCGCCCTGACCAGGGCAGCGTTACCTGAAGCAATGAGTTAAGCTTCAGGGCCCCTCACTTGCGTGGTCCCCTGGGAGAACAAGGAGTTGCTGAGAGCTCCGGAGTGTTCCAGGTGGACAGGGGAAGCCAGTCTGAGATGAGGCAATTCTGTGCAAGCATTTGTAATAAACTGCCCAAAGAGATCTCAGAAGGAGAATCTGAATCTCCAGGTCTCCAGTAATGTGATTTCTCGTTTTAAATATTTTGTGATTTTTTTTTTTAAGGGCTCCCACAGTGTATAAACTTCAGTTCTACGAAACGGATATTCCCCCTCAGGAAGGGAGCTAAGCAGGTAAAGGGGACCCTACTTCAGGGTGGCAAGTGCTCCATGGGCAGAACGTGGAGACCAGGAGGACTTCCCGGAAAACAAAAAGGCTGTGTTCAAATTGAAAAACCAGTAATACAGGAGCTAGTGTGGTTTGAGAACTAGGAGAAGTCCTGTATTGCTGAAGGGTAGACTGGAGTTGAAGATCTCAGGGCTAGACTACTTGCCTTTGGACCATTTAAAAGGGAATGAGCAGCCAGCACTGTGGCTGACACCTGTAATCCTAGCCACGTGGGAGGCTGAGGGAGGAGGATTGCCAGACCAACCTGAGCAACAGGCAAGAGCGAGACCCGTCTTGACAAAACATAGAAAAATTAGCGGGGCGTAGTGCAGTGCCTGTAGTCCCAGCTACTCAGGAAGGTGAGGCAGTAGAATCACCTGAGCCCAGAAGTCTGAGGTTGCTGTGAGCTATGATGACGCCATGACACTCTAGCCTGGATGACCAAGCAAGACTCTGCCTCCAAAAAAAAAAGTGTTCTTACCACAATAAAATGAATGTTTTTCTAAAAAAAAGTGAATGATGGCCCAGAGTGGTAGCTCACACCTGTAATCCCAGCACTCTGGGAGGCGGAGGCCGAGGCTGGTGGATTGAGCTCAGGAGTTTGAGATCAACCTGAGCAAGAGCGAGACCCTGTCTCTACTAAAAAAAAAATAGAAAGAAATTAACTGGACAACGAAATATATATAGTAAAAATTAGCCAGGCATACTGGCGCATTCCTACAGTCCCAACTACTTGGGAGGCTGAGGCAGTAGGAATGCTTGAGCCCAGGAGTTTGAGGTTGCTGTAAGCTAGGCTGATGCCCCGGCACTCTACTCCAGGCAACAGAGTGAGACTCTGTCTCAAAAAAAAAATAAAATAAAATGAATGAATGAGCAAAGACAAAGTTACATTTCCCTGGAACTCTGTCCTTTTAAATCTCTGCATTTCCTGCTAACTCAGGAGGTACTTCAGTTTCTAGGAGCCATGTGAAAGCCCAAGTTGTTTACCTTTAAACTTGCAAATTACCACATAGTTCTCACATTTTGGCTAATCCAAATCTGTTTTTTTAAGACAAATACCAGGTGCTACCTGTAAAAGAGTAATGGGGTAAAAGGAGTGGAGTCAGCAAAGAAAAGCCTGTGCAAAGAAAGAGCAGGAGCAAACAGATATTGGTACACCCATGTAGCTTATTCACAATAGCCAAACGCTGAAAACAACCCAAATGTTCATTGATGGCTGAATGAATTTTTTAAATGTGGTATATACACACAATGGCATGAAAAGGTAAAGGAATGAAATTCTGATACAAGCTGCAACATGAATGAACCTTGAAAACATGCCAAGTGAAAAACAAAACAAATGGACAAATTAGTATGATTCCTCTTGTATGAAGTACCTAGAATAGGCAAATACATAGAGACAGAAACTGGCATAGTGGTTAATACAGGCTTGTGGGTAGAATGAAATGGAGAATGATCGTTGACAAAATTTCAATTTAAAATGATGAAAAAGGGCCTGGCCTGGTGGCTCACACCTGTAATCCTAGCACTCTGGGAGGCCAAGGTGGGTGGATAGTTTGAGCTCAGGAGTTCAAGACCAGCCTGAGCAAGAGTGAGACCCCCATCGGTACTAAAAAAATTGAAAGAAATTAGCTGGACAACTGAAAATATATAGAAAAAATTAGCCAGGCTTGGTGGAGCATGCCTGTAGTCCCAGCTACTTGGAAGGCTGAGACAGGAGGATTGCTTGAGCCCAGGAGTTTGAGGTTACCTTGAGCTAGGCCGATGTCACGGCACTCTAGCCGGGCAACAGAGTGAGACTCTGTTTCAAAAAAAAGATAATAATAAAATGATGAAAAAGTTTTGGAGATGGATAATGGTGATGATTGCACAAAATGTGAATGTACTCAATGACTGATTTGGGCACTTAAAAATGATTAAAATGGTAACTTTTATGTATATTTTGCCACAATTTTTACAAGTTTAAAAGAAGTTAGGTTGACCTTGAAAATTCTTCCTCTGTCTTCTACTTTTCTCCTACCTAGTAGGGATATCAATAACACCAAGGACAGTATTGATCTTAACTATGACATAGGGTCCTATATCCATCTGTTTGTCTGAGTTATTAAGCATTGGGCAGGCAGCCCAGGATACCTGGTTGAAGTGTCCAATCAACCTGAAAGATCACTTTGTCTAGATACTGTCTCTGCCTTCCTTCTTTTGGGAGGCTTCCCCAGCCTTTAGAACAATTGGCAAAAAAGTACATCTGTATCTTTTTTTTTGCTTCCTCTCAGTCCTACATCCATCTTGTTTTTCCCCCAAGAATCCTGTATTGAGATCATATCTTACTATCTTCCAACTTCATACCTCAGCTGCCTTGTTTGCCTTGATACTGCTTTCAGTTTAAAATACCACCAGCCGTATAACCTTTTTAACAATTTGTCCTTCTCAAAATAAAACATAACTAACATTAGTCACAGAGAGTACTCATCCTGCTATAAATAGTTTCCTGGATCATCAAACTTATAGCTCAAGAGGCTATTCTGGGATATTTAAATAAATGAAGTCAGAAAAAGTTATTTGAGAATTCCGAAGAATTTAAAGTGGCAAATTTCCAAGAATCACATTTGTAAACCAAGGAAGTTTCCAGAATTTTTAATGTTAGAGGCATTGTGTTTGGAGCACAAGTTCTTTTCATTTAAGCAGAGCATCTTGAGTATTTTAGAATCAGGAAGTTGTTAAATGTCTTTCTGTGGTAAAATGATAAAATTTAGTTCCAAGTGATCACAAGGGGATATTTTTTTTTAATCTGTCAAATCCATTTATTGTAGCTCAGAAATTGAATGCTGGACAAGATCAAATTGTAGGCAGTGAGCTCAGACACTGCTTGCTTTGGATAAGTCCACTGTGTATTGTGAAAGTCCTTTGTGTGGCTCCAGGGCTCAGCTACTCAGGGACAGCAAACATCATTTGCGGATTGGGATTTACACCCTCTGAAGACTGGAGCACCATGTTTTGTAGAGGGTATCTCAGGCAGTCTACTCTTGAGAAACTCAAAGGGCTGCCTTCAGGGGGCAGTCAGATAAGGATGAAGCTGAAGTCAGAGATGAGAAGGAATGATGCCAGGAAGAAAGGACCTGTAACAGGCGGCTAGATGCTGGGCCCAGGGGAGAAAACATAAGCATCAGGGTCAGACACTAAAAACATATGCTCTGATGTCAAGGACTATGAAGGGCGATGACATCAGGAACAGACAGGGATAAAATGTCAGGCTCTTAAGAGATATGAGGTTAAAGGACTGCAAGGTAAAGGAGGTTGACATCAAAGGATGGCATTTATGTTGACAGGGACCTAGAGAAAGACAACTGCAGTCGTGAAGAAGGCATCAGATCCAATGGGGAAAGGAGTTTCACGAGGAGAGGGTGACGTCAGAGACTGAAAAGAGAACGACAGCGAGAATGTCCCTATGCAGAAGGGATGAAGATGGCTCAGCCAGCAGAGGGGTGCTTGATATTAGGGCGCACCTGTCGCACACAAGTCACCTCCATTCCACAGCCTGTGTTAAAATATACAACGGTCAAAGGCTGCCCAGCAAGAGACAAAAGGTCCTCAGTTGGGGACACATCATTCTCCCTGCCAAATGTCTAATGGAATCCTGTGCTACAGGTGATAGCAGCTTCTGCAACTTTTTGCTTCACAGGGAAGCTACGTGCTCAGATAGTGGTGCTTTTCTGGTCTCCCTGCCCCCACAGTGAGTGCACCAGTGCCTTTACCTGGCTATTTTTTTTTTTTAGTTGTCCAGCTAATTTCTGTCAATTTTTTTAATAGAGACAGGGTCTCACTCTTGCTCAGGCTGGTTTCAAACTCCTGACCTCTAGCGATCCACCACCTCGCCTCCCAGAGCGCTAGGATTTTAGGCATGAGCCACTGTGCCTGGCCCCCACACAGCCTTTTTTTTTTTTTTTTTTGTTGAAACAGAGTCTCCCTTTGTTGCCCAGGCTAGAGTGAGTGCCACGGTGTCAGCCTAGCTCACAGCAACCTCAAACTCCTGGGCTCAAGCAATCCTACTGCCTCACCCTCCCCAGTAGCTGGGACTACAGGCATGCGCCACGATGCCCGGCTAATTTTTTCTATATATATTAGTTGGTCAATTAATTTCTTTCTATTTATAGTAGAGACGGGGTCTCACTCTTGCTCAGGCTGGTTTTGAACTGACCTCGAGCAATCCGCCCACCTCGGCCTCCAGACAGCTTTTAAAATTCCAACTTTGTCTGGTCCGAAGGTAGTGAGTTATCTCACTTGATTGTTCACAGTCAGTTAAAGATCAATTGAAAAAAAAAAAAAAGATAAAATTCCGACTTCAACACTAGTGTGCTACGATTATACCACTGCTTTTTTAAAGCTCATGTTCCTTGTACAGATTAAAGTAAATATGGGAGGCTGGGCACAGCAGTGGCTTTCACATGTAATCCTAGCACTCTGTGAGGCTGAGGGGGGATAGCTTAAGGCCAGGAGTTCAAGACCAGCCTGAGCAAGAGTGAGACCCCATCTCTACAAAAAATAGAAAAATTCCTTGGACGTGATGGTGAGTGCCTATAGTCCCAGCTATTCAGGAGGCTGAGGCAGGATCACTTGGTACTAGGAGTTTGAGGGTGTACAGACACAAAAAAAGTCAACTAGAGTCATTCACTGCTGACATTCTAGAATTTTTTTTTCAGTGCTTTTGTTATAAATGTGTTGAATTTGCTTGAGCCTTTTAAAATAGTAGGTTAAACCAGACTTTCTCAAACTGTGTTCCACAGGACAGTGTTCTAGGAGATATTAATAGGTTAAAATTACCATTTTAAAGACTCTGGGAAGTAGAAAACTTGTTTAACTTTGCGTGATCATAAATACAAATATAAATGTAAGAAATACTGGGTTAAGATTAGAGCACAGTTTCATTTCCTATGTTTTCCACTCACAAACATCTTTCTTATTTCTTATTTATTTATCTTTCTTTTTTTCTTTTTTGAAACAGAGTCTCACTCTGTTGCCCTGGCTAGAGTGCCGTGGCATCAGCCTAGCTCACAGCAACCTCAAATTCATGGTCTCAAGCGATCCTCCTGCCTCAGCCTCCCAAGTATCTGGGACTACAGGCATGTGCCACCACGCCTGGCTAGTTTTTTTAAATATATTTTTAGTTGCCTGGCTAAATTTCTTTCTATTTTTAGTAGAGACAGGGTCTCGGTCTTTTTTTTGAGGGGGAGGCAGAGAAGGCGAGGAAGGGAGGAGAGAATCAGGGATCTTGCTTTTGCTCAGGCTGGTCTTGAACTGTTGGGCTCAAGCAATTCTCCCGCCTTGGCCTCCCACAGTGCTAGGCTTACAAACCTGAGCCACCGTGCCCGGCCTACTTATCTTTCTTAAAATACTGAGTGAGCATTGCACAGATTTCTCCATGCTACACGAGCTGATATGATCATGAGAATTTAACCCCTTCATCTGGGCCCATTGATCAGCAGTGACTTTCCTGGCATGACTCACAGTCTCCTCATCCACCTGCTCCGCTCTCTCCTCAGCGAGCCCCACACTCCCATCTTTCCTGGTCTTCTGCACCTCTAGCAGATGACATTCCAGCCCCCGCCCCCTCCAAGTCCTGCCTCTTGGCCTGGTCTGCTGACTGTCCTGTTCCTGAGTAAAGGGCCCCCCTCCCTAGGAAGCCAACAGCTGCCATCTCATTCCTACAACTTACCAACTTACAAAACTTTCTTTTTTTTTTTTTTTTAAGACAGAGTCTCACTCTGTTGCCCAGGCTAGAGTGCCATGGTATCAGCCTAGCTCACAGCAACCTCAGACTCCTGGGCTCAAGTGATCCTACTGCCTCAGCCTCTCGAGTAGCTGGGACTACAGACATGGGATACCATGCCCGGCTAATTTTTTCTATATATTTCAGTTAGCCAATTAATTTGCTTTCTATTTTTAGTAGAGACGGGGGTCTCACTCTTGCTCAGGCTGGTTTCGAACTCCTGACCTTGAGCGATCCTCCCGCCTCAGCCTCCCAGAGTGCTAGGATTACAGATATTACAAAACTTTCTTGACCATTTTTCATTTGGACAATCAGATTCATCAGGATCCAGTATCCGGTGCCGGTTTCCCTTCAGCCAACTTACAGCCCATTTGTCTCTGACAGAACACGATTTGCTTCTTGCTCTAAGACCCAGAGACAGTGATTTTAAAGGCCCTCTGGACCCTGGTAATAATTCACTTTTCAGGTTTTCTCATTCAGGAGGAATCTGAAGAGCGAATGTTTAAATTTGATAAAAGATCAGCGTTACTATGAACAGCCTCAAGTTCATGTGGCATTCTGCCCACATGTCACTTCACAACCAAAGGAAGGCCATTAATTTTCTTGTTGACATGTAGTTAATGTTCAAATGCAACGTGAGTTCAAAATCTAAATATAGGCCTGGCGTGGTGGCTCAAGCCTGTAATCCTAGCTCTCTGGGAGGCCGAGGTGGGCGGATCATTTGAGCTCAGGAGTTCAAGACCAGCCTGAGCAAGAGCGAGACCCCATCTCTACTATAAATAGAAAGAAATTAATTGGCCAACGAATATATATATAGAAAAAATTAGCCGGGCATGGTGGCACATGCCTGTAGTCCCAGCTACTTGGGAGGCTGAGGCAGCAGGATTGCTTGAGCCCAGGAGTTTGAGGTTGCTGTGAGCTAGGCTGACGCCACGGCACTCACTCTAGCCTGGGCAATAAAGTGAAACTCTGTCTCAAAAAAAAAAAAAAAAAATCTAAATATATCACAGAGGATTACAGCTTGACACTTAAACACCAGCAGTGCAAGCCCTAACTCAGAGGAGAGTTTTTTCCTGGGAGTGGCACAGGAACCCAACCCTGTGGCCAAAGGCAGCAGCAACAGCGACAGAAATGAGGAGTTGACTTGAGCTCACTTTCAGGAGTGAGCTCTCTTCCATACAAGACAAAGGCCAACAGTGGCAAAGGTGACCTGGCATCATCCAGAAGAAACTTCTACCGCGCTGATGTTGTGAGCCAGAAGCAGCATTCACTATGGCAACATTGTGAAACAAAAAGCATAAGAACTTTCTGTGTTCTTGAAAAGCTTTGCAAGAATGAGCTACTCAGCAGAGAGTAGAAATGTGGTAAAGTCATTTTTCTTCAAAACTGGATGACTAGCCCTTTAGGAATTCTATTTAGTCTATTAAATATGGATATATTTTATGCTATTTCCACCAAAGGCAAAAGTTTATTTTTGAGGAAAGAGTAATGACCCTAAAAATTCCAACTGGTTTCCTTCACTGGGTTCAGCAGTCCAAGCAGAGCTTGGGATGACATTTTTGTTCTAATAGCATTAGCACATATTGTGAATAGTCAGAAAGGAGTGACATATTTATCTTTGGCGTATCTACAACACTGAATGAGATGCGGTCCAGACGTCCGTAAAGTTCCCCACCTATGCTAACAGATCTCATCCACTGGTTTAGAATGGTACCTGAAATGCCTCCATCAGGGCATGGTCTCTCCTTATGTTACCTGTGCAATTGTAAATTCATGTCCCTTCACAATTTGGCTCGCAGCTTCCTAGTCAAAGGCCCTTCCTAGTCAAAGTCCCTTCCTAGTCAAAGTCCCCAGGGCTACTCCATGGTCCCCCTGAACACTGAGCTAAGTCTTGACCAAAGCAGACCCAAACAAATGGAGAGTAATGACACATTTGGAAGAAAGGATTCTTGGGCCAGGAATCCTGTTTTCTATAGTCATTCTATGGTACTCAGAGTCCTGTCCATTTTTTGGTTTCATCTTATCTTTTCCTAGTGGTTTTGAATTAAAACAGAGAATCCTGCGTTAGCCCATCGTAGGAGTTCTAGAGGGATTCAATATACTAACACGTAACTTTTCATTCCCTTTAAAATGTTTCCGTTATTATTTTTTTTTTAATGTTTCCGTTATTGATGTTAAATTATTATCAGCACTCTCTGAAAAACAAGCGGAGCCTAACTGTATTGTGTAGAGCACAGTCGGCCCCTTAGCAAAATTGGAAAGTGAATGAGGATTGTTTTGGCCCTCTTCCCTTCTCACTGGAGCCTGCCTTCTTGTGTTTGTGACGCAGTTATACTTTCTCTTCATTCACAGGGAGAAGGCAGATGGTCACTTTGTCTCTCCACTTTGGAAGAGATTTTACTTTGAGACAAAAGTTCATTGCCCTTGCAATGAAGACCAGTGATACCCAGTTGACTTTGGAAGACTGCCCTGTATGTTTCTACAAGGCAGGTAAAACACCATAAACTCAAGCCTTAAATTTCTAAGGGACCCTTCCCAGAGACAGGCCATTCTTGTCCTGGTGTGAGGAGCAGGCAGCCACCTGCAGCCAGCAGGCCTGTTGCTGGGACCTCACTGTAGGAGCGGGAGGAAGAGGAGGCAGGACAGCTTCAGCTCCAGGGGAATGGCCTAAGAAGAGGAAGAGTGAAAAATGGCAAAATGAAAAGTAAAAGCAAAAGAGAGAGTCAGGGTTTTGTTCTTTTTTTGAGACAGAGTCTCACTCTGTTACCCGGGCTAGAGTGCCGTGGCATCAGCCTAGCTCACAGCAACCTCAGACTCCTGGGTTCAAGCGACCCTCCTGCCTCAGCCTCCCGAGTAGCTGGGACTACAGGCATGCACCACCATGCCCGGCTAATTTTTTCTATATATTTTCAGTTTTCCAACTAATTTCTTTCTATTTTTCTTTTAGTAGAGACGGGGTCTTGCTCTTGCTCAGGCTGGCCTCAAACTCCTGAGCTCAAACGATCCTCCTACCTCGGCCTCCCAGAGTGCTAGGATTACAGGCTTGAGCCACCGCGCCAGACCCAGGGGTCCTTTTTTGAGAAACCCTGAAGTTAAGGATTTTATGGATTTGCCCTCTCTGAGTACACAAAATTGCTAATACTCTCCCCCAGCCCCGCCCCACCCTGCACACATACATGCACACAGCTCTCAGAATTTGCTTTCCGGTTCCTCAGGTTAGTGTCTTTTCCTAGGATATTTCAATGGAATTTCTTAAAGCATGCACTATATTTTCACTGCAGTGTTTGAGAGTTGCTGCTACCTGTGGAGCAAGGCTGGCCACTCCTTCTCTTTGAGGATCAGCGCTTCTCACTGAAGGTGTGCCCTCTGGCAGCAGAGACGTCCTGCTAGAGCTGCAAGAGAGAACACAGTGTGGTAAAGCAGTGATAATTAGAACTGTGATGCTGCCACCAGAAAAGACAAAAGCAAATAGAGCAGAAGAGAAATAAAAGTCCAAAACTGAACCTGGGTATCAGAATCTAGAATATGATACATGGCATTTCAAATTAGCTGGGCGGGGGGGCGGGGGTGGTGGTGGTGGACATTAAGGTGACATTTTCTAAGGGGACATTAGCTAACCCCTTAGAAGAAAATTTTAGATCCCTATCTCAAGCCGTATACAAGAATATATTGCTAATAAATCAAATATTTAATGGTTTAGAAATTAAATTTCAAAAATTAAATTATATAATTACCAGAAAATAAAAGTAAGTATATACATAAGCCATATATGCTTAACAAACATACACCCATATAGTGAACTTGAGTTAGCATAACACCAATGGGCAAAAACAATAAAAGAAAAGATACAAAAGTTTACAAAAAAAGACCATAAACAAAAGACAATAAAAACAAAGTTAAGGCCGGGCGCGGTGGCTCACGCCTGTAATCCTAGCACTCTTGGAGGCCGAGGCGGGCGGATTGCTCAAGGTCAGGAGTTCAAAACCAGCCTGAGCGAGACCCCGTCTCTACTATAAAAATAGAAAGAAATTAATTGGCCAACTAATATATATATAAAAAAATTAGCCGGGCATGGTGGCGCATGCCTGTAGTCCCAGCTACTCGGGAGGCTGAGGCAGCAGGATTGCTTGAGCCCAGGAGTTTGAGGTTGCTGTGAGCTAGGCTGATGCCACGGCACTCACTCTAGCCTGGGCAACAAAGCGAGACTCTGTCTCAAAAAAAA